>BLSH010447086.1:366157-394793 GCA_018402905.1 Glandirana rugosa | reverse complement strand
ATAAAATATAAAATGGTTTGTTAAACCCATAATATAACAGAAACAAACGTAA
The DNA here is from genome assembly GCA_018402905.1 of Glandirana rugosa. Classification (NCBI taxonomy): domain Eukaryota; kingdom Metazoa; phylum Chordata; class Amphibia; order Anura; family Ranidae; genus Glandirana; species Glandirana rugosa. Next base: position 394,741 of record BLSH010447086.1, on the reverse strand, counting down.
ATTTAAGTACTTTTAGGTACAACGTCGCACGACCGCGCAATTGTCAGTTAAAGTGACACAGCGCCGAATCGCAAAAAGGGCTCCGGTCCTAAAGCTGGAAATCCTTCCGGGGCTGAAGTGGTTAAAAGTAAAAATACGTATTTTTGCTAAAAAATGACTTAGAATCCCCAAACATTATATATTTTGTAGTAGAGGCCTTAGAGAATAAAATGGCGGGTTTTGCAAAATTTTATGTCACATAGTAGTTGCTCAGCAGTTATTCTAACACAATTTTACACACTAGCGCATAAATACATTTTCATGAATTTAAATGCAAACAAAGACAATATAATACCCAAATTGTTTGGTAAAATATAAAATATGGTGTTGCGCTGGGTAAATACATTCCAAACATGTCACTGCTCACGCTTGTGAAATGGCACCAAACGTCGGTATTTAAGAATCTCCATAGGCGGCTCTATAAGCCTTTATTGCTTACCAATTTAGAGTTACACAGGAGGTCTGGTGCTAGAATGATTGCTCTCGATCAGAAGTTTGTGGTGATACCTCACATGTGTGGTTCGCCTTTTACGTATGCCTACGGGACCAAGGTGCACATTCGCCTTTGAGCGCAAGCACAGGGGGGGGCATGGATGCTTTACATTTCCTATTTATTTATTTATGGGGCACTGGCACACTAACATATGTTTTTATGCATTTGTACACTATGACAGATATTGATCGTCCACCAGCAGACACTGACAGATGTTGATGTCACAATGGAGCACTATTGCACTTTTGCAGATGTTTTGTGCACTGGTACAGATGTTGATGAGGCACTGTGACAGATGTTTTGTGCACTGGTACAGATGTTCATGGGGACACTGACAGATGTTTTGTGCACTGGTACAGGTGTTCATGGGGACACTGACAGATGTTTTGTGCACTGGTACAGATGTTCATGAGGACACTGTGACAGATGTTTTGTGCACTGGTACAGGTGTTCATGGGGACACTGTGACAGATGTTTTGCGCACTGGTACAGATGTTCATGTGGAGATGTTATGTGCACTGGTACAAATGTTCATGGGGAGATGTTATGTGCACTGGTACAGATGTTTATACGGACACAGTGACAGATGTTTTGTGCACTGGTACAGATGTTTATGTGGACACGGTGACAGATGTTCTGTGCACTGGTACAGATGTTTTTGCGGACACAATGACAGATGTTCTGTGCATTGCTACAGATGTTAATAGGGAGATGTTCTGTACACTGGTACAGATATTTATGCGGGCACGGTGACAGATGTTCTGTGCACTGGTACAGATGTTTATGCGGACACGGTGACAGATGTTTTGTGCACTGGTACAGCTGTTCCTGTGGATAATATGCCAGATGTTTTGTGCACTTGTATAGATGTTCATGGGGACACTTGGATAGATGTTCATGGGACAGGGACAGTGGTGACATTGGTGATTGGTGTGCTATGTGTGAGGATGTCTGCAGTCTGTGTGATCTGTGACAGCTGTGTAAAATCATCCCATAGAGGGAGAGCTGTCACCACATGATAAATTTACAAAGGAAAAAAAACTGTTTAAATTGCTGACAAATAACATTCACTGTCAGCTTCTTAAACAAAAAGCACACAGACCCCTCCAAATGTCCCCCAATATACATGGGTACAATGGGGTTCAAGTTCAGTATCCAAAACTCTTTAAAGTACACCAAACTCTGCCCAACTGTTTGGGCACTCAGATCAGCCCCAATTCCAGCACCTATGGATCTCAGATCAGCCCCATTTCCAGCACCTATGGGCCTCAGATGAGCCCCATTTCTAGCATCTATAGACCTAAGATCAACCCCAATTCCAGCACCTTTAAACCTCAGATCAGCCCCAAATCCAGCACCTATGGGACCTCAAATCATCTTGAATTCCTGCACCATTAGAAACAGGGAATTTTCATCCATACTAACGAAAATTGGCAGTTCCTCTAGGACAAGGAAGAGGGTAGGCAGGTGGGTGGGCTGTGGACACAGTAGGGCATGTCAGGCTTTGTAAATGACAGCCTATGTACTGACCAATTACAGCTGTGGCAATGGTGCTGTGTTTATAAGGAGCAGGGGCCCACTGGATGATCCTTTGGTCTTCTGACATGCCAGTCCAACACTGTGCATATGTTAAGTGACAATTTTCCAGGTGCAGCTGAAAATTACCCTACCCTGGCACATGTGTCTTTGGTTGTCTATCCCTAAATTAGACCACTGTTCTATATAATCTAATCTATGCTATTCCTAATGGGAAGCAGGGCCATTTATAAGGAACTGTATACAACACTGTTTATGTTTTTCTCAAGCTATTATCAATATGAAACTTACCTGATTGCTTGGTGACATCCAATTTATATTCTTTATGAGTATGGCTTCCAATGCCAGATCGTACCTGTAAAAGCAATGATAATGCATTGACATACTTGGGCTTCTCCAGCTTGTCTTACAGTTAGGAAATATATAGCCTGTTTTTTTTTGGCTTACTTCACTTTACATGTCTATATTGCTAGTTGCTGTTTTAAATAGCATTCCATTAGGGATCCATCATGCTGCTGGCACATTAAATGCTCAGTTTTAGCATCTGGAGAGATGACAATTTTTAGTTGCAGTAAGTTGCCACAAGGTAGCTTCATTCATTTATCTGGAGTGACATGGGGTGCCTCTTAGTGTGTTGTGGTAAAATGCCACATATTAGTATTTTAGTGGAGCTCAACACACCACACCTGCCATCTGTGTTGCATTACAGAATGTTTATGGAATGAGAACTCTGCAGGGAAAAGCAACTTGCATTTTCATTATGGTCCTCATCATTTCATTCCATAAAGTATTTTTAATGTTTTTAGGGCACCTCTGGCATGCCAGGATGTGTTTTTTTTTTTGTTTTTTTTTTATCAATCAATTTTTATTGAAAATTTTTTGCATGTGAATGACAGTATCTCAAAATGTTTGTGTTTACAGAGGCAGTTCAATGAGTTGACAGTAGGATACAGAGGTACATACATACAGTGTATGATTAAGACATCATTTATGATTTACTGAGTAGTTTAGACATTATCAAGATAACATCCTCCTCAACGTAAACAACATTTAGCATCAACACTTTCATAGCAGCAGTTTTTAAGCCTCCCACTTATACCGTCTTACACGTTATACTTGTTCTTATTCTGTAGCGATTGGTGACCCATTGTTGGGGGAGATAATTCCGTGTGTTGGCCCTCCATTTCCGCCACCCCTTAATGGGTACACACTGTGGCAGGAATAGAGGAGCACTCTGTCTATACTCCTGTAGGGTCACCTATTGGGTAATCACAAAATGGATTAACCACATGTTACATCCAATTCAGCATTGTCAGTTTTTACTTAAGCATATGGCCATATCTTCCATGAATCTAGAAATCTGCCTAGTGACAGGGTGCTAGATGCGATGGCTTTTTCTAGTGCCCTGTGAGCATTAACCATTAGTATCACTTCTGAGGTGTTGGGGACTTGGGGTGTTTTCCATCGTTGGAGAATTAACGATCTCGCAGCTATTAAGATATGTGTAATAACTGGCCAATGAGATTTGGGGTATATATCAATACCTATCCCTAGAATAGCTAATTCTGGTTTTGGTTTGTTTAGTAGGCCTGTACATGTTGCAATGGTTTTGAAGATTTGGTTCCAGAAACTCTTTACCATAGGGCATTCCCATAAAATGTGCATTAGATTCCCTACTTGTCCACAATCTCTCCAGCATAGTGGGGAGCTTGTGGGATAGAATCTTACTAGCCTAAAGGGTGTGTAATACCACCTATTCAGTAATTTCAGAAATGTTTCCCAGTGCGATTCACAGTGAGAAGAGTGTCTTAAGGAATATATGGCTTTGCTCCATTGATCAGGGGTAAATATTTGTCCTAGGTCTTTTTCCCAGTTTTGCATGGGGGATGATTTTTGGAATGTATCGCCTCCTTGGAGCGTGTTATATATTATGGATATGTCCTTGGATTTTTTTGTTGGAGAATGATAGTGGTTCCATAACTTGGAATTAGTTAGAAGTTTCCCAATTGGGTGCTTGGATAAAAACGTATGGATTCTGGTGAGGGTGAATACCTTTATTTGTGAGAGGTCGAGTTGTCTAGTGAAGGAATTTACATTTATTAAAGAGTTATTTCTATAGAGTTGTGATATTGTTCTGATACCTTTAGATTCTAGGGAAGTCGTGGATAGCATTGGGATTAACGGTTTTAGAATTGATAAGGGAATGTTGATTCCCTGAGTTAAGTCATAAGAATCATGTTGGGTATTCATGATTCTCCATGCCGCAAGGGTTGATTTTATCGTAATTGGGAGGTTGTCTAGCTTCCACGGAAGCCATAGATCCACAATAAGCATCCAGTATAGGTCTTTCGTGGGACAAGTGATTTGTTCTATGTCTCTCCACAGTGGGGTTTCATTTTTATTCGTCCACTGTTTTATAGCGGCCAACTGTGATGCCCAGTAGTAGTTCATCACATTTCGCATGCCTGCCCCTCCCAAGGATTTATGTCGGTATAGGGTATGTTTTGCACATCTTGTTTTTTTGTTTGCCCATAGGAATTTAGTAAAAGTGGACTCTACTTTTGATAAGAGTTTCCTAGGGATTATGATAGGAAGGTTTCTAAAAAGGTAGAGTAATTGAGGGAGGATACTCATTTTTAAAGTCGCTAGCCTACCTCCCCAGGATAGTTCAACTTTGGAGATTCTGTCTAATTCCTTCGATATTTTGGACAGTAATGGGGGTACGTTGGAGGCAATTAGTTGAGAGGTCTTGGGGGTTAGAGATATACCTAAATATTTAAGCCCATCTGAGCTCCAGGGAAATGGAAGCGTGGTTTGAATTTGTTGCTTGATCTTTGGGGGTATTCCTAATTCTAGGATGGTGGATTTTGAAGTGTTTACCTTATAGCATGAAATGGTACTGAATTGTTGTAAGACTTGATGTGCAATTGTCAGGGATTGTAGGGGATTTGTAAGCATTAAAATGATATCATCTGCAAATAGATGTATCTTATGGTGTTGGCTTTGGATTCAAAAACCTGAAATAGAGGGATGGGAGCGGATGGCTTCTGCCAAAGGTTCAATGACCAGGTTGAATATGGCCGGGGAGAGTGGGCAGCCTTGCCTAGTCCCATTGGAGATATGGAATGTTTTGGATAGGGCCCCTGAGGTGTAAACTTGCGCTGATGGGTGCGAATACAGAGAGAGGATGGCTGAATTAATAGGACGACTAAAGCCAAATTTGGCAAGTACTTCCGACATATATGTCCAGTGTACCCTGTCGAACGCCTTCTCTGCATCCAAAGCTAGGAGCAGAGAAGGCGTTCGAGTTTGTTCAGCTTGATGGATTATATTTATTACCCTCCTAGTGGCATCTGCTGTTTGGCGACCTGTGACAAAACCTGTTTGATCTCTTTTGATGATTGAAGGTAGTACTCTCATTACTCTCTTGGCCAGTATTTTAGCAATAATTTTAACATCACAATTAAGCAATGAAATGGGTCGGAAGTTGGGTGCCGAAGTTGGTTCTTTACCTGGCTTAGGAAGAGTAACAACGTAGGCCCTCAGCATCTCCGGGGGTAAGGAGGAGGTAGCAGTGGCTTTGGCTATTACCTCTGATAAGTGTGGTATTAGTTCATCTTTAAATAGTTTATAATATTCATTGGGAAGTCCGTCTGGACCAGGGGACTTCCCATTGGGGAGAGAATTTATGATTTTGGTAATTTCACAAGGGGTAATGGGTGCATTCAGTGCTTGTAGCTGTTCTTCTGTGAGCTTTGGTAGGGAGATTTTCTCCAGGAAGTTTTGTATAGCTTCTAGAGAGGGTTGTGGGGTGTTTGGGTCCTCTTTCAGATTATACAGAGCCCCATTTAGTTGGAAAAATTCCCGGAGATGCTTGGAGACATATGATTTAGTTTGGGGGTTTTGTAACGTTTTCAAGTTGCATCACCAAACAGATGCCTGGTTTTTAGGACCCTGTTCCTCCAAAGACAACCTCGTGGCTGCATGGTCCGACCACGTTATGTCTTCAATATGGGAGGAAGATGTCCTTTGGAGGAGTCACAGGTCCGTTACCATTACATAAATTTGGGAGTATGATCGATGCCTGGAGGAGTAAAATGTATAGTCTCTTTCGAGTGCATGCTGGCATCTCCATACATCGTATAATCCTTTCTTTCTGCAGCATATACCCGAGTGGAGAGTTCCTGTGCCTTGGGTTGGAAGAGGAGTCACGTTCAGGGTCTATTACTGTGTTAAAATCTCCACAGATCAGTAGGTGGCCATATTTGTGCTTGGAGACGATCCTTAAGAGTCTCTTGAAGAATCTCACCTGGTGTGTGTTGGGAGCGTACACTGTAACAAATGTGAACGGGATATCATTGACATCACAGGTGATAATGATGTATCTCCCTTCTTTATCTGGTATTGTGTCTTTATGTTTAAAGTTCAATGTGCTTTTAAACGCCATCAGTACTCCCTTATTTTTCCTTGGTCCATTTGCCATAAACATGTGTGGATAGTCTTTGTGGTTGCAGGTGGGGTGGTTCATCTGTTGGAAGTGAGTTTCTTGAACACTGATTATATCAGCCTTGTTGCTTGCGGCTTCCTTCCAAAGGGAGAATCGTTTAGCAGGGTGGTTAAGCCCGTTGGCATTTATCGAGAAGCACGTGATTGTCATTTATAGAGATTGAAGCTTTGCTGTATAAATATAATGCTGACGGATGTACGTAGGACGTGTTGTTTCTTGGGGAAGGGAGGTGTTGGTGCTTCCATGGTTTCCAATGCTGCAGTGTTGGAATTGTGAATTTGTAGAAGGAACAGAAGGAAAGAAAAAATAAAAGGAAAAGAAAAAACGTAAAAAAGGGATCTCAACGTAGATCCGGTAACAGAATAAACTGTTGAACTAGTTACTGGGGCCATATGGATATGTGATCATCCTGTGGCCTGGGACATGTTGCGGGTATTGTGGTCGCAGTGAGAGTATCAGGTATTTCCACTTAAATGCTTGGCTTTAGCTGGCCTCTTACAAGATACGACTTGCCATTCTTCCTCCAATTGGTTTAATGTGGGCAGGTGGGTTGATGTGGAGTGGGTTGGAGGGGGTAGAATTCCCCATTGCCTCAGGGCTTGCAGCCCTTCCTCTAAGGTTGTGATCTTGGTCGTGTTGCCATTATAAGTAACACTGGAAAAGAAGAAAAGAGGCGCCTCTAAGTGCAGACTTTAAAAACAGTTTATTAAAACCAACAATTGGCAACTCACATGAGACAGAAGATAAAAGCACATGAGCAGGTCCTCAAAGGGGTAACATCAGTGAGACGTCCATAGGCCAGGATTCATAGCACCATCATGAACTGCAGCAAGCGTCCCTGTGAGTTGGTAACGGGCCGGAGACAGGGAAATCCTGAAATGAGGCTTGGTTCTGTGGCAGCTAGAGTCCCAGGATGATGACGTCACTGGACAGCGACGCGTTATCCGAGCTGGCGTGCTGCGATTGGTGTGGCAGCCGCGCTCCTTTATCAAGCTCTGTTTCCATTATAAGTAACCGACAGGGTTGCTAGGTATTTCCAGCGGTGCGGAATGTTATGGTTTCTTAGGGCCTTAGTAATTGTTGCTAAATTTTTCCTCCTCATGAGAGTATGCTTGGATAAGTCAGGTAGTATTTGCAGCCCTTTAAATTCATTTGGCAAATCTGTGGATTTTTTAAAGGCTAGTGTGATCATCTCTTTAGATTTAAAGTAGTGCATTCTCATGATGACATCCCTTGGGACATCCGAGGATAGGTAGGAGGGTTTGGGTAGTCTGTGGATTCGATCAAGTGTTAGATCAGATGTAGATAGGGTAGGTGCTATTTTGATGAACAAGTCCGTCACATACCTCTGTAGTTGGTCTTGAGGAACAGATTCCGGTATGCCTCGGATTTTTAAGTTGTTCCTTCTTTCTCGGTCCTCTAAATCTGATAATTTAGCTTTTAACCATCTGATCTCCTCCGCTTGCTCGTTGTGCACATCTACCATGGAGTTAAAGGATGTAGTGAATTTATCTATAGACGTTTCTGTGTGTGCTACCCTGTCTCCTATTTCGCAGAGTTCTTGCTGAAATTGTTTTATGCAGTCCCTTATGTCAGTTTGCAGAGTTATGTCTGAGATGGGTTCTCCTAGTGCTGGCAGCATGGCTAAGGGATCTGTAGCAGCTTGGTGTGTGTCGCTGCTTGCTTGCATGCCGCTTACCTCCATGTCACGATCTTCCCTTTGCTGGTCTATGCGTGGCCTTTGTTTAACAGGGCTTTGGGTGGATGGTGATGTGGATCCAGACGAGTCACTGCTTTCCGGGTTTCCCACTTGTCTCAGCTTCGGATGTTCGTTCTTATTATGCCCTTGCGCCGCTTCCGTTCCACGAACATATTGCGACCCACGAGCGTGTTGCGAACGTTGTCCGCCACCATTTTGGCTAGGCCGCTCCGTGCTGTTTAGGCAGAAACTGGCAAGTTTCTTCACCTGAGTGATTTCTTTCTTCTTTCGGGTCATCCTTTGGGCTTTCAGTCGCTCTCTGGGGCAACTTGTGGCAGTCTGTTTCGCTGGGGATACCCGTAGTGGCTGATTGTCCCGGGTGGCTGAGCGGAGCTTTCAGACTAAGCGTCCATCTTCCCCGGCGGTAGCCACGCCCCCGCCAGGATGTGTTTTGTCATCCTTGTAGCATTTGGAAAAGAATATTTCTTCTTACAATATTTGTAAATTACAGTTTTGCTCTCAGCAAACATAGCACTGCGGAAATGTTTCCAAACTCTAGATGTTAGTTGAGAGAATGGAAAAGAAAAAACAATTTACTGACCAGACATCACAGGGAATCATTATGCTGTGATGGTGGACAACATTAATAGGACACATTTATAGGTTAAAAACGATAAACTAGGCCTAACTAAATATCATACCACACATGAGATACCACTGTGGGTACCTATCGAATCAATGGAATGCGACCTGCTCTCGGTCTCGAACCTATTATGGCTTAACCACAGAGACTGGACGGATATACGTCACCCAATAATTAAGCATTTCCTATCCTTATGGAATGGAGTTAGAGTAAAATACAACCTACAATTCCCCCATAACCCACTTTTGTCCTTCATAAAGAACCCCTCCTTCTACCCTGCATGGGAATCTCCTGTGGCATTCTGCAATTGGACCACCCGAGGCATATTAAGACTGCACCATCTAGTCAACCCCTCCTCCATTCTCCCATTCCCTACTCTTAGAGAAACATATGACCTGCCCTCCTCTGAATTTTTCAGGTATTTACAGATCAAAAATTTCTACCTGCCACTGGTCAAGGACAACACCCCCCTCACTCATCTATCAACCTTTGAAACCATTTGTAAAAAGGACCCGCATGCTAGAGGCCTGATTTCCTCACTCTACACTCAGCTATCATCTCAGCCCAACATTAGTAAACCCAGTATGCCTCAAAGTGGGAAGAAGATCTGGGCCGCTCACTAGACTTAGCAGATTGGAGTGCAATCTGGTCACACACTAAAACCTCGTCCCCCAGCACTCTAGCTGTGGAAACAAATTATAAAGTCTTAACTAGGTGGTACCTAGTCCCTGCACAAATTTCCAAATTTGTTCCAACATATTTGCCATTGTGTTTTAGGGGCTACCCAGACCAGGGGACACACCTCCATATTTGGTGGTCTTGCCCTATTGTAGGGAAATTATCGTCGGATGCCTTCCAATTAGCTTCTACTATATTTGAAGTCCATTTAAACCCAGACCCGGCTGTTGCCTTACTCAACATTAAGCCAGAACCTCTTTCCCGTAATCAATTCAGACTACTCCTACACTTACTCACAGCTGTAAAACAAACCATTGCCAAGGCCTGGAAAACCCCTCATCTATCCTTTGCAGAAGCCAAGCACAGAACAACCAATTTTATGATACACGCCAAATTTGAGGCATTAGAAAAGGAACAAGATGCCAAATTCAAACGCATATGGGATCCTTGGATCAACCATTGCTTACCTGATTCATTTAACCTCGCAGTCCTCCAGCCATGGTGATTGGAAGGCCCTCAACCTGGCGCATTTTGGAAGGTCGTGCGGGACCGGGCACACTTCTCTTCCCTCTTTCTCTAACTCTCACTCCTTAATCTATACTACTCCTCCTCTCCCCTACCCCTCCTGGGTCGCTCTTACCCTTTCTCTTTTCCCTAAATAAAGTTTACATGAAAAGATAATACTGTACACAGTATTTAAGCTAATTATGCAGCATGGATCCCAGCATGGACGCTCTGTCCATATACCTAGTCAACCAGTCTATGGTTAAATATCCCTACCTCTCCCTATCGACACAGTTATGATCCCAATGGGGTGTCGGGAGAACTGGCGGTATCTGTCTCAGTACTATAGCCTATGTTAGCCAAGTTCATGCTCCTTCTTGTACTGTATGATGACTGCTTTATACACTGTAAAGTTGGGCTGTATCCTGCATATTTCTGGACTATATAACAATGTGCTGTTGGATTTTATGGCTCCTTGCTGTGCAGTATGTTCTTTTTTTTAAATATATATGTTTTTTAAAACGTAATAAAACCCTTTAACCATAAAAAAAACGATAAACTAGATGGGGGCGTGACCGGAAAACAAGCAGGATGGCCGCATATTAACTCTGCTCCGAGTCTCGGTGATGTATCAGGGCACTCAGTGAGGGTGGTGATCGGAACAGAACATTGATTCACCTCCCACACACCAGCGGTACCAGGCAAAAAGATAAAGGGCATTCCAGAAACAATCCAACCCGCAGCACTTAAAGATTATTTGATACATCTCATGGCGACATTTCTACCAAATACCCTGCGGAAGAATCTAGTAATCGATCATATCCATCTCTTGCCAAAACCATCCCACCTTCCAGATATGGTACCGCGTGATACATTGGCACGTGTATACTTCTTTCATTTGAAGGAAGACTTCATGAGAGCTACGTGAAACACAGCCGCTTACCCTCAGCTATATGCTGACCTGTCATTCTTCAATGATCTATCACAATTCACCATGTTGAGAAGGAAATCCCTCTCCACAATCACCAAGCCCTTACATTACCAACAAGTTACATACAAATGGGGTCACCCAGTCAAATTGGTGGTCACAAGAGACAACAGAACATGGACAACAGAACCTATAACATACATACACTGGAAGAAGGCCTCTCATTGCTCAGGAAAATATTACATCCTCCTGACCAAACAGCAGCTCATGCACCTACCCACCATTGGGCACAGCCTGACTGGGAAGATGAAGACCCTGCACGCCTGGTAAATCATCTAATCATTATGCCCAGGAACCCACACTAGAGCAAGTTAACCTACCACAAAGTATTTGACTCGGTTAATAACTCATGTTCGACTCAAATATCGGGGGTTTGCCTGTTTGGTGCATCCCCAACATTATGGGGCATTCGCAGGAACTTTCAGCGCCCCATAATGCATTCCAATGGCGGGGGAAATGCCGCCTGCTGATTGGCCAAAGCATGCGCATGACCTGCATGCTTTGGCCAATCACACCTGTCACCAGGTGGCCGCGCCCCTTCTTATAAAAGAAATGTCAAACTGAAGACCGCCCATTCTGGTAGATGCCTCTGGACGGCACGGCGGCAGCGGGAGCAGGGGCGGTGAAGGAAGAAGAAGATGAAGATTGAAGACAAAGAGAGGAAGGAAGAAGACCAAAAGAAGAAGCAGAAGACCAGAAGGACCGGAGCAGGAAAAGATGGAGGAAGAAAGAAAAAAGAAGAGCAATTTATACAATAAAGGACTTGTCAAAAACTGCCTCTTGTTTTTTGTACCACTTTACTCCTTTTTTGGTGAATGGGTAGGGGTACATTGTACCCCATACCTATTCCTATAGGGGGTTGGGATCTGGAGGCCCAAATATTAAAAGGGAGGTTCCAGAGTCTGATAAGCCCCTGGCCGCAGACCCCCACAACCACCGGCAAGGGTTGTGGGGATGAGGCCCATCTCCCCATCAACAAGGTGCTTTGAGGGGGACCTCAAAGCACCCTCCCCATGTTGAGGGCATGTAGCCTGGTATGGTTTGGGGGGCCACTTGCTCGTCTTCACCCCCTCCTGACATGCCAGGGCTGCGTGTTCGTTTAAGGGTCTGGTTTGGATTTTGGGGAACCTCTACGCCATTTTAAAAAAAATTTGTGTGGGGTTCCCCTTAACCACTTCAGCCCCGGAAGGATTTCACACTTTAGGACCAGAGCACTTTTTGCGATTCGGCGCTGCATTGCTTTAACTGACAATTGTGCGGTCGTGCGACGTTGTACCCAAAGGAAATTTGCGTCCTTTTTTTCCCACAAATAGAGCTTTCTTTTGGTGGTATTTGATCATCACTGCGTCATTTCTGATCGCCGATATAAACAAAAGAAGAGCGACAATTTTGCAAAAATACAAATCCAAAAAAAAAATACAAAAAAACATTTTTTTTCATCGGTTTTGGCCGATTTTTATTCTTCCTCATATTTGTGATAAAAAAAATCGCAATCGGCGTTTATTGATTGGTTTGCGCAAAAGTGGCTGCGTTTACAGATGATGAGAATTCATTTCTGGGGTTTTTAATTTTTTACTAGTAATGGCGGCGGTACTGCGATATTGGGGCAGACATGTCGGACCATTTTGACACTTTTTTGGGACCATTGGCATTTATACAGCAATCAGTGCTATAAAAATGCATTGATTACTGTGTAAATGCCATTGGCATTGAAGGGGTTAACCTGCAGGGGCGCTCTAAGGGTTAACTGTGTTTCCTGGGCGTGTTCTAACTGTGTGTGGGCTGCCCTAGCAGGGGAAGTGAAGTGATCACAGCTGCCATGTTTACTTACACGGACCTCCATTCTTTCAGTGAGGGGAGGCATCGCGGGTAGCCGGTGGTGATCAAGTCCGCCGCACCCACTCCCTGGGCCCCCCCGAACACAGTGAGCGCGTGGGCGTGCCCCCGGCGGGGCGTGCGCGCTCACAGTGCACGATCTCGCAGCCGCCGTCGTATGACGCGGTTTGCAATATCGAGCCACTTTTTCGCCGCGGCAAGTGGTTAAGATTCATACCAGACTTGAAGGGCCTGGTACGGACTTTGGGGGGGACCCCCACGTCATTTTTTTAAAATTTTGGCATGGGGTTCCCCTTAAAATCCATACCAGAGCTGAAGGGAAGATACAGACTTTGAGGGGGACACCTACACAATTGTTTTTTTTATTTTGGGCAGGGTTCCCCTTAAAATACATGAAGGGTCAGTAACGGACTTTGAGGGGAACCCTACGCATTGTTTTTTTTTTTAAATTCTGAGCGGGGTTCCCCTTAAAATCCATACCAGACCTGAAGGGTCTGGTATGGATTGGGGGGGGCAATGCAATGCTTTTTCAGTGATTTTATCCATATTGCCGGCAATACATTACAACCACAAGTGATTTTCCCTGTATAAATGTAGTTTTGCTATCGACACCCCAGGCTCGATATTTAAAGGAATATTTAATTTTTATTGTTTCACTTTAAGCATTATTAAAATCACTGCTCCTGAAAAAACAATTGATTTGAAAACTTTTTTTTTGCATTGATACATGTCAAGTAGGGCAGGACCCGGATCCCCATACACTTTTTAGGGCAATAACTTGCATATGAGCCTTTAAAATGAGCACTTTTGATTTTTCATGTTCGCACAAAATTTTAGCCTGTTCGCAAGTTCTGGTGCGAACCGAACCGGGGGGTGTTAGGCCCACCCCTATCTGCTGGTGTGAAAGAGGCCTAAGGCCTTGTTCACACAGGGCATACACCCCTGCAAGGCTGTGTTTACCTTTACAGGGATACATAGGTATTCTGTGCATCCCTGTGCAGGTAGTCCTCCACATGTCATTTGGGATGTAGCAACTGCACAAACAGAGCCGTTGCTCTCAATTTGACATCCATTTAGGTCCGGGTTAATGTCCCTGAGCGCACATTGTCTGTGTTCGGGGTCATGCACCCACACGGCTGTCAGATTGGGAGCAACAGCTATGCCTGTGGAGCTATTGCATCCCAATTAATACAAATGGGACTGCCTGCACGGGATGCATGGAACACCTATGCATCCCTGTGTGGGTAAACATGGCCCTCCATGGGTATACACCTTAGTACGCTACATGTGAACAATGCTTTAGTAGCAATTTAGCAGGAATGTTGTAAATTATGTTGTATTCATGTGCGCTAATAATGATTTTAGTGTATTTTTATTGAAAATAGCGATTTGATGAACGTTTACACAATTATTGCAGGGCCCAAAAAATCTGTAGCATTCTTTTTTTATTGTACAGGTCATGTGCTTTCAGAAAATCTATGGTTTGGGGGTTTAAAGATTCTATAGACTAAGTGAAAAATGGTAACCTCCGGGTTCTTTGAGTAAATTGTTTTTATTTACCATTTTGCATACCTTCAGTTTTCACCATTTTGCAAAAAGGTGCAATGTACAAATAACATGTACAAATATTTGTTAAGTCTTAAGGCAATACAGTTTTAACTTTTATATTTAGTAGGCATTTTGTAAAATTTGCCACGTATGAATCCACAAATAACAATTTTTGTGTATCTTTAGCAAAAGTATTGTTTTGATAAACATTTGTGCAAATATCGCCGTGCCTTGAAAATCAGTAGCATCTTCTTTTTATTCTACCATGTCCTATGTGCTTTCAGAAAATATATGGTTTGGGGGTCTTTTACAAACTCTGAAAGCTGTAAGTGGGAAAGGAAAACCTCCAGATTTTTAGAAAAATGTTTGCATAGGTCCAGTTTTCACCATTTCTCAAAAAGGCACAATATAAAATTTACAAATATGTGTTTTTTATTAACTCAATGCAGGCTTAGCTTTTATATTTAGAAGGAACTTGGTAAACATTTAAGCAAATATGGGGGGCCTTAAAAATCAGTAGCACCTTCCTTTTATTCTACTGGTCCTATGCTTTCAGAAAATGTATTGTTTGGGGGGGGGGGGTCATTTATAAACTTTGAAAGCTGTAAGCGAAAAATGAAAACAGATTTTTAGAGACATTTGGTTATTTATAGTTTTGTGTTGTCACGTATTGGGTGCTGGAGGCCAATGGAGAGCGGGCTTCCCTTGCGGCTAAGTTCCAGAACCCCCGAGGGTGAAACAGGAGGGTTCAAGCCCAAAGTAACACAGGCTGTCTGCTGACTGCAGGAAGCTCCAGAGTACTGCCAGTGTTCTGGAGTGGAGTCAGCAGACAGGTGGCACCTGTGAGATGTTGCAGGTCTAAGATACTGCCAAGACTGGGGTATGGTTGGAGGAAACCGAGGTCGGGAGCCAGGTGGTGAGCAGACGTGGCGAGGAGGATAGCTGGGGTCAAACACAATAAGCAGGCAGGAGACAGGTCAAGGGCACGCCGGGTCAGTAACAGGAACAAGAATATCACTAAGATAACACACTAGAGGTGCCAAAGATCAACCAGCTACTGTAATCACTGACCAGCTTCCTTATAAAGGCCCATTGGTACCAAAATGTCTGACTGCCAGTGCACCTGCTCAGTCTGGCGCACATCTGTGAACACACCTCCATTCGCCAGTGCACATCCGTGTGCACTGGTGTGCATTAGATATGCGCCAATGAGAATTCCTTTGACCATTTGAAGTACTGGCAGAGCTGCCAGGTCCTTGAGGACTTCTATTTCTGTTGATGCCCTGACATGTGTACGTTCAATTTTCACCATTTGGCAAAAAGGTGCAATTTAAAAAATACAAATTTTTGTTATTTATTAACTCAATACAGATTAAGCTTTTATATTTAGTAGGAATGTGCAAGGAATTTTGTAAAATGTGTTATATTTGTATCTGCTAATAATGATTTTTGTGTATTTGTAGTGAAAATATAGTTTTGGTTAACACTTGAGCAAATATCGTGGGGCCTTAAAAATCAGTAGCACCTTCCTTTTATTCTAGTGGTCCTATGCTTTCAGAAAATATATGGTTTGGGGGGTCTTTTACAAACTCTGAAAGCTGTAAGGGAAAAATGAAAACCTTCAGATTTTTAAAGAAATGTGGTTATTTACATTTTTGCGTGCGTTAAATTTTCACCATTTTGCAAAAAGGCATAATTTAAAAATGACAAATATTTGTTATTTATTAACTCAATACAGGTTAAGCTTTTATATTTAGTATGAATTTAGCAGGAATTGCACAAAAATTGTTGTTTTC
This sequence comes from Glandirana rugosa, assembly GCA_018402905.1. Taxonomy (NCBI): domain Eukaryota; kingdom Metazoa; phylum Chordata; class Amphibia; order Anura; family Ranidae; genus Glandirana; species Glandirana rugosa. The sequence goes on along the minus strand of BLSH010447086.1, from coordinate 378,474 downwards.
TAAAAATCAGTAACACCTTATTTGTATTCTACTGTAACTGGTCATGCGCTTTCAGAAAATATACAGTTTGGGGGGTCATTTACAAACTCTGAAACCTGTAAGGGAAAAATAAAAAAGTAATGGGAAAATTGCAAAAATTATCTGGCCAGCTGAATTTAAAAGTGGAGCACAGGGCCTGGCAGCGAAAAGGTTAAAAAGTGATCTGCCATGGGTCCTTTTTCAGGGGCAGCAATGATAGGGATATGTTGGGGATGTTAGCCCAATCTTTGTGCACTGATTCTAAACTCTTCTGTTAACAGTGTACCACAACTATTGGTACTATTTCCGCACTCACCACAACCCTTACATACACTTCACTCTGTGTGCCTTTATTAGCCCCAATCCCCTCCTCTTGCTATAGGGGGTGCAGTTTGACATCTTCCCTCTGGGCACTGGGTGACCTTGTCTCAGTACTGATTGGCATCATATGATCCTGTCTTGTTGCCAGGACATTGCTAAGAAACTCCCAGTTGTAACTGTTCACCCACCCCCACCATCACAGGAGCAAGCACCTAAACTGGACTCATAGTTACTGCATCAGGGGAGAGACAGCACATGTGAGGGGGTTTGAATCAGAGAAATAGCTTGCTCCTGTGATGGTGGGGAGAGCAGGTACAGCTGGGAGTCTCTTGGTAATGTCCTAGCAACAAGGCAGGGCAGGTTGGTATGTAGCCATAAATGGCTTATACCTATAGCAAGGGCATTATCCAACTATGATCAAAGCTGCACAGTTTGCTTTTATCTACAGGCTCTCCTTAGCTGCATAAGCATGTTTTAGTAAAGGTAAACTATGCCTAGAGAAGACTGTAAGTAGACATATGCTGTTCATTTTTTTCCGAATCGAAATTCGGACACATTTCTCACTATTCGGATGTATCCGAATTTCCGAATGACAATGGTAATGAATTTAAATTAATCCAAAATACCAATGAAATTTGGTCGCAATTCAAATCAAATTTGAAAACAAGAATAGAATAAAATAAAATAGAAAATAAAGAATAGCATAGAGTAAAGCAGAACAGAATAGAATAGAAAATAAAATAATAAAATCAAACATAGTAGAGTGGAGATACCCCAAACAAGCGTTTTACTGGCCTGATCACTGTATAAATAAATGGAATATAGGGAAAAAAGCCAAAAATAAGAAAAAGAATCCAGCCACCACATTTAAGAATTGCTAGGCTGCAATATACTTTATTTTTGTGTTTGGATTTAATAATGCTTTAACCCCTTCATGCCAACATAACAAATATATGCGGCCCCACGGAAGTGGGCTTTTTCCATGGGACTGCATACATGCGTATCTCCCATTGTGCTGGGAGCACTCTCAGCACAGAGACCAGGGTCTCACAGAGTCCCTGGCCCCGTAGTAACAATTGTGACCCAGATCTATTGATTTCGGATCACCTGATCACTGTGGTAGCCTCTGGCTACCACAGTGATCAGCCACGGTGAAGCTCAAGCCTGTGTTTTTTTCTTTCTGTGAATGGAGAGGAAAGATACAATGTATCTTTCTCTTTCCTTGCAGAAAGAAAAAAAAGTCTTTGTAAAAAGATAAAAAAAATAAAGAAAAAAAAATACCTAGATCAATGTTTGATCTAGGTCAGTGCCAGGGTTAATGTTTGGGTCAAGTAAGGGCCGCAGCAACCTCGGTATGAAACAAAAAAAAAAAAAAAGATCAGGGTCAGTGTATTTTGGGCAAGATTTTTTTAAATGAGCATCAGTGTCAGTTAGACCCCTTTCCCATTGAGGGCCAAAAGTAGCGCCTGAAAACTGCCTCCCATTCATTTCAATGGGTGCTTTCACACTGGGGCAGTGCGCTTGCGGGGAGGTGAAGAAAGTTCTGCAAGCAGCATCTTTGGGGCATGTTTGGAGCGCTTTAAAAAGCACTTTAAAAATGCCCTGCCCAAATGAATGGGCAGCGCTACCAAAGCACCCGTTGCAAAATGGGTACTTTTTCACTTTTTTAAGGTCGCGTTGTCAGGTGACCTAAAAAAAAGCGCCCCGATAGCGCCTGAAAAGCGCCGCAGTTTTACTGGCAGTTTTTGCAGCACTTCAGTGTGAAAGGGGTTTTAGTGTCAGTGTGTTTCTTGTAGGATAAGGAGAGGGAGGTTGAACCTAACCGTAGCAGTTCCTAAAGTCTGCTAAGAGCCATTGACACAGAGGGTTTCATGGAGTTGAGTTTAGAAGCTTTGCCAAAAAAAGGCCAAAAGCTCCAAAACTCAAGTGTAGTCACTGCTAGTGTACATGAAGTCTAATAGGTGCTTATACTGTTTTAAGTCCATTTATACACTGTCTCACCCTGCTCTACCATGATCAGTTTCACTCTGCTTTTTTGGCACTGCCAAAAATGTAGAGGCCAATCTGCTGACAGCCTAAAGATTTACAGCTGCTCAAGGCTCTGGGCTTCAGCAAAATCCCAGCCTTCAGCAAAAAGAAACAGAAACTATGCTAGTGGCATTTTACAGTACACTCGAATTTTGGTAGAATAATTATTATTGTGTAATGTATGCTCCTTGCTAAAAAACATTATTTTTGCTCAGGATATTATGGATAAAGTTCCACTTTAAGAAATTAGCAGGGTGGTGTTTTGTTATTGTTTTACAGCAGCCCCGATGGGAGATTGTATTCCAGGAAAATTAACAATGAATGAAGTTAAGATGCTGTGTGCTAACACATGTTTTACGACACATATTTTCATTTTTCTTTGTTTTAAAAGGATTTAAAACACTGCCTTGCATCTTTTCATCTTACTTTTTTTATGTGCAACAAAAATGAAACTCACCATGTAGAAGAATGAGATGTGGTCCAATTTTGAATCCAGTTGATCTTTATTGATGTGATAATTCACTTTCACCAGCTGATCAGAATCACATGGCAGGGTGTCTGTTCTAGGTACCACTTTCAGGAGGCTGTTGCTCTCAGAGTAGTAGGGACTAATCCACAACACAGGGTCTGAATTCAGAAATTTTTCAAAATCTTCTTCAGATTCATTAACATCATCTGATTTTAGTTTTGCCTGTGGAAGAAAAAAAGGGGGAAAGTTGTCAGGCAGATAAAAGGGTACAACATTGTCAATATGTTCATACATTTTAAATACAGTGTATATAATAGGATTCTATGATGGCCTAAAGATGCCTTTCCGGAGGAATGCTGCTATTGCTGGACAATCATAACAATCATCCTGCATATGCTAGATGCCTTGCCATCATGGTAAGCCTCTGGCCTCAATAAATTCTTAATCACAAACCAAAGTTGAACAGCACAGCCAACCCCCCCCCCCCCCCCGGAGTTCCAGTCTGTAAAAAAAAATAGTCAGGAGTTACAAATACTGTAGCTGCTAACTTTTAATGTAAGGACATTTAACTGTCCAGGGATCCTGCAATGTTGGCACCCCCGCCGATTCGTACAGATGTCGGCATCAGTAGCAAGAGAAACAGGTAGTGAAGGCTTGCGGCTTCACAACCTGTTTCTTACTGAGCATGCGCGAGTCGCGCTGTGCTTTCTGAATGGTCCCGCCGTCTTCTGGCACCTCTGCATTTCCCAGAAGGCAGCGGGGAAGGAGGAAGGGCTAGAAATGATGGAGATCTTACTTACCAGGAAGATGGAGATCTTGATCTTATCAGGAAGTGGGAGCAGGTACCGGGCAAAACCAAGTACCCATCCCCCCTCCCCCCAAAAAGTGCTAAATATGGCAGTGGAGGGAGGGGGAAAGGGGGGGTGACAAGCGGAGCTTCCCTTTTTGGGTGGAGCTGCGCTTTAAACAGTGTTACGATTGGTGGCAGGACCTGGTAAGTATTAAAGCTGAACTCCCAGTAAACATAAGCAGAGTCTGTGTCTGGCCAGCCCTGATCGGTGCTGTGTCAGAAACATGACTAAAAAAACTGTTTTAAAAAAGCAATTCAAATTAAAGTATAAATATCAAATAACTGTTTTATAGCTTCTTATAAATCTTTATTGAACAACAAACTTATATTTTTTGTGCATGAATATGGTGTAGGCAGAGTCAGAGATGACTGACACTAGTTTTCATTTTGTTCAGATGGCATTTGCATCCAAGGCTCTTTTTTTTATTTTAGAGGTATTAGCAATTTTAGTTTCTTAGTGAATATAATCAATCAACATATTCTATCCCACTATCCCTTAGTGCTTAGAAATAAGAGGACGTGGTGGAGGATGGAGGGGAGTGTTGTTTACCACTGTGTATATGCCCACATGTGTGACTTTATAATAGCATGGGCTGAACAGATAATAAAAAGAAGGAAACAAAGTGCTTAGAAGGGAGCTGAAATATGAGCATGCTCAGTAGAGGACACCAGCTGGTTTACAAAATCTCAATTAAGAGTACCTGTAGCAGGATATAGGGTGACAGCACCACCAACACCCAAAAGACCAATTTTTCCACTGTTTTACCGGATGTCAAATTTAAATTTTTTACAGAAAGGCCAATTCTTGCTTTAATCAAGAGTAACTCTAGAAGGTAATGGGGTGAAGGCACCACCAACACCCAAAAACCAATTTTTCTGCAACTGTGTGAGAGGGCCATCAAATTACATTTTTTTTAAAGCAAGGCCAATTCTTGCTTTCATCAAGAGTACCTGTAGCAGGATACAGGGTGACAGCACCACCAACACCCAAAAAAAAATGTTTCCACTGTTTGACCGGATGTCAAATTTAAATTTTTTACAACACTGCCAATTCTTGCTTTAATCAAGAGTAACTCTTGAAGGTAATGAGGTAAAGGCACTGGCAACACCAAACTACCAATTTTTCTGCAACTGTTTCACCTGGTCGACAGGGCCATCAATTTTAATTTTTTTTACAGCAAGGCCAAGTTTTGCTTTCATCAAGAGTACCTCTAGAATGTTACAAGGGGAAGGCACCACCAACATCCAAAGACCATTTTTTTCCTCAAATGTTTGAACGGAATGTCAAATATACATTTTTTACAGCAAGGCTAGTTCTTGCTTTCATCAAGAGTACCTCTAGAAAGTTACGGGGTGAAGGCACCACCAACACTCAAAGCCCAATTGTTCCTCAACTGTTTGACAGGGGCATTGAATTTTTATTTTTTACAGCAAGGCCAATTCTTGCTTTCATCAAAAGTACCTCTATAGGGTTATGGTGTGAAGGCACCCCCAGCACCCAAAGACCAATTTTTTCCGCAACTGTGTGACCAGGCATCAAATTTCAATTTTATACAGCAAGGCCAATTCTTGCTTTCATCAAGAGTCTTGATGAAAGCACTGGCAGGAGCTGCAATGACGACACTGCCATGCATGCGCACGGGAGCCGCTGTTTATGGCACAAGGCTCTGAAGGAACGGCCCGGGTAGCTGTTCATTCAGAGAGCTTGCACCAGTGATATCACTGGCTGCATGTACAGTAAATATCTTCTAAATGGTGCATGTTTAGGAGATATTTACACTCCCTATAGGTGAGCCTTATTAAAGGCTTATCTATAGGTAAAAGTCAGTGATGGAAGTTAACTTCCACTTTAAGTATTCTCTTTACTGACATTTCTTCATCTTACAACAGATTAACAGTTTAATTGTTAAATGTAGCACATTTAGGGCAATAGTAGGGCTAAGAAGCGGAACACAAAAGCTCATTGGCAGCAGTTTTAGAACACCGTACTCATTGAGACTTTTCAAGCAGATAGTTGTTCAATATTTATATAAAACAGTAAACAACAATAAAATGATCATGATATATAATGATGTCAGCTAATAGATGGGTTTAATATGGTTTACCATTTTCGACTGACAAATAAAATGGTATATTTTATACAACTATTGTAAAAATATGTGTTTGAAAAGTCCCAATGGAGATGGTTTTCTATGTTTTCAGTATATAGGGATGTTTGCAAAATATATTTAGTCCCTGTTAGCTATATCAGCAACTTTGTGTTCAGTTCTCTATCTCCATGCAAGACTTCCTGCCATTATTGTTCCACATTTAATAAAATGTTATTAGTATTTATTGGAACAATATTTTATGATATTATTTATTATTTGCTCTTGATGTAATAAAATACTATTACAGTTTTAATATCGTTGATTACATAAAATGCTTAAAGTGGAGGTAAATCCGATTTCATGAAATATGAGCTTGGCACATATGTGCAGTGTTTTATTATCTCTCTTCAAAGCACTAAGTCCAGTGGCTTTCTTCTGCTCCGTTCTTCTGTTATGAGCAAGATAACTTCTGACAAGTCCTTAGTCAACTGAGATAAAACCAGGCTGGATTTTGTGTCGGGGAGGTTGCTATAAATAGATTAGCAGACAGCTAAACTATTCACAGAAACACTTTGAGAGTCTCTGCCTATGTGTGTGTGTGTGGGGGGGGGGGGGGTGCCTGTCCTCCAATCTGCTGTCTTGGATGTATGCCCAGACTTCACACTTAGTGCTGAACAGGAAGAGAACAGCTCTAACACAATGTAAACTTACTAAAGAATATTTAAGGCTGAAGACAGCAGATGTGCATGTAAAACATATGTAGGGAGATTGTTTAATCTCTGTGTATCATCTGAAGCTGTTCACTTTACTGGGTATATGTGAGGGTTTACATCCACTTTAAGGCTAAAGTGTAATCTTCTAAATTTTGCTTTTCTTGGCTCCTCCTCTCATCAACATTTAAATGTATTTTTTAACATAAGACATATTTTTACTATATACCCTATTTTAGACATCATCACTGGGTCTCTGTACTTTTCTATGCAATACAAGCAAGATCATGACTGGTGGGAGGGGATGGCATGTTGCTGTACATTATTTCCTGAAAATATCACAGCACCCTTACTCTGGACTCCTCTCAAACGCATCAAAACAGCATAAACAATGCACTGGAGGACAACAAAAAGCATTAAAAATGCACATGCAGAAACGCATCTGGAAGACGTTTTGTGGTATGAACTGGCCCAGTCCTAATGGAAGTAGTGGGATGGCTCTAGGGAGGAGTTATGCAAATATCAAAATGGATGGATATCAGTCTGGAGAAGTGAGTGTTCCTAGGCTCACTGTATTTGCATGCAGACTGCCCTAGGTAATGTTTTCATTTGATGTTGAACCTTCATGCCTGAAGCGCTGAAATCCAATGAATGAAAAGTGTGGCCCAATAGAGCTGAAGAGAAAAGGACTAGATGATGCTGGATACCCTACAGCTTGGAAATGAGACAGAACCAAGGACCCACTGCAGCTTGTAATAAATACTAAGAGAAGCTCACACAGGAAGAGAGGGGAAACATCCATGATGTCTTCAAAGACAATAAAAATGTAAATAAAAATGGCAACTGCATGACTTTATAACTAGCCTTTTAAAGCCTATGCTAACCTTTTGAAATAAATAAATAAATGCACATATTTTTGCAGGTAAAAACAAGAAATGTGCATTTATTCTTTTTTTCTTAGGGAGCCTGCAGAGCAATGCACCCACAATCAGTTCCTGAACACACTGCCTAAAGCTCTCTAGCCATTCTTCTGCACAGGTAGAAAGCTCCTGAGCTGTAGGCAGTGTGAATGAACTACAAGCATGCAGATCAGCGCACTCCCAGTTCACTGATACTACAAGTCTGCCGTAGTCCCCAAGTCTTTGTGTAGTCCCTGCTGAACAAGCCGAATTATGATCAGTGTATAGCCAGCTTTAAGAAGACTCTCACCTGACATGATAAAAACAGTCCCCTATAACCTCATCCTAAAATCAAAAATAGCAGATCAGTCAATAGCACCTTGAGCTGCTAAAATTTCTATATGTTTGAACTGAGGGCAAATCAAGAGTTTTCATTTCCCTGAAAATCAATAGATTTCGCTCAAATACATTGAAGTAAATGAAGGTGAAGTGAAGATGTTACTGTATTTTAGGGTACAGTGAGCTTTAAATGGCTTCTGAGAATGATGGAAGTTCCTTTTAACTATCCTAAACCCGTTCTTGTACCAAGGCCCCTCATTTTTGTATGTTACTTAAAATAAAGTAAAATTAGAAAAGGGTATGTACACAAATAATCAAGTGCCAGTACAAAGGAAAATCAAGACTACCAAAAAGGGAAAGAATCACAAATACAATAATCAAGGAGTGTGTATATATAAATAAATAAATGAAGCACAGTGTGCATGCCCAGCGAAAGTGCATTTGTTGTGCAAATGGGGTAAAAAATAATATTAGGCTACTTCCTGTGCTGGACAAATGTTTTTCATTCATTCAAAATGGAAAATATTGAATTTGGCCACTGGGTGGTAGTAAGTATCATAGGATTTCCCATATATTGGCCAAATGTGGTATTTTCTGTTTTAAATCAATATAAAACATTCATGTACTTGCCACACCAGCATACAAGGCTGATACCATACGAAACCAAATCATCTGGCTAAAGAGATCTCTGTACGATTTAATGGTGTGGTTAATTAAGGCAATTGTGCAGGGAAACTACAGTGTAAGTAGCTTTTCATTAGGTGATGTTGTTTATGAATAGCACCAAAACAGCCTTGTTAAAGAGGAAGTAAACCCATATTGGGTTTACTTCCTCTACTTTTTCCAGCAAAGTAGAAGCATAATGGGCTACTATGCATCACATAGTAGCCCATTATGTGCCACTTACCTGCAAACAAAGCCTGTAACGTCCAGCGCTGTCCCCTGTGCTGGCGGCGTCCATCTTCAGCCTCTCTTCCTTCCGGGGACGTGACTCCAGCTCTGTGACTGGCCGGAGTCACGTGACGTCACTCCCACACATGGGCGCGGGAGCCGCCAGTCACGGCACGATCACAGTGAAGAAATGGCACGGAGGCCGTTTCTTCACTGCGCATGTACCGAAATGATGTCGGCACATCTAGTACAATGCATATCTCCTGAACCGTGCAGATTTGGGAGATATGCAGGGCACCTACAGGTAAGCCTTATTCTAGGCTTACCTGTAGGTTAAAGTGGTTGTCATGAGTTGACAACCACTTTAAGTGCCGGTTCACATTGCTGCGATGCAGGAATCCTGCAAATCCACTGCGGGTTCTCGCAGTGCATGTCTCCCAGCGGCAGTTCGCACTGCCATATGCAAACTGCTGGAAGTGTCAATACAAAGGTAATGACACCCCCAAATCAGTTTGTATATTGCACTGCGAACTGCAAACTCGCACAGGAATCTGATTGCATTAGTGTGAACACCCATGCAATCCGATTCTGCTGTGGACCAAAAAAAGGGTCCTGTGCGAGTTTGAGCCGAATGCGATGCGATTTCAGCCATACTATGTGTATGGCTGAAATCGCATCGCATAGAGATCACATGTGATTCGCACTGCAGTGCGGCCTCTGGGATCGCAGCAGTGTGAACTGGCATTCAGGCTGGTTTCTGTATATGTACTTTTCATCAGTTTAAAATAAAAATTGTAAATAAAACAAATGTGATATTAGAAAAAGTGTGTTTTCTATCTATGGGAAGTAGCACCTTAAATGTGCCAAAAATTAGAGGGATATGTTCAGGAATTAAATAGATTAAACTTCCCCATATATACAAGAAAATGCACAAAACCTTTAAATAAATGAGTTAAAGGGTAGATTTTGTACTTTAATTACTTCAGCTCCGGAAGATTTTACCCCTTTAATAACCAGGCCACTTTTTTGTGATTCGGACCTGCGCTACTTTAACTGGTAATTGCACAATCATGCAATGCTGTACCCAAACAAAAGTTATGTCCTTTTTCCCACACATTAAGCTTTCTTTTGGTGGTATTTGATCACCACTGGATTTTTTCATTTTTTGCAATATAAACAAAAGAAGACTGACAATTTTGAAAAAAAAAAACAATGTTTATTACTTTCTGCTATAAAACATATCCAATAAAAAAAATGTCTTCATAAATTTAGGCCAAAATGTATTCTGCTACGTGTCTTTGGTAAAAAAATAAGTGTATATTAATTGGTTTGTGTGAAAGTTATAGTGTCTACAAACTATGGTATATATACAGGAATTTTTATTTTTGTATTTCATATACTAATCTTGGTGATCAGCAACTTCTAGCGGGACTGTGATATTGCAGCGGACAATGTGACACTAACTGACACGGGGGGAGCTGACTAACTGAAACTGACACTGACATCACCAGTGACACTAATACAGTGATCAGTGCTAATAACATGCACTGACACTGTGCTAATGATGGGTGGGAAGGGGTTAACATCTAGGGCAATTAAGGGGTTATATGTGTGCCTAACAATGTGTAATGTGTGTGCTGTGCGCTGCTTTTATTAAGCAATTTGCCACTTTTTACTCCCTGCTTTCCAGGGAGTAAAAAAGTGGCACATTGCTGCTGTCAGAATAGAGCTCTGTGCTTATTTACAAACACAGGGCTCTATTGGGTAATTGCCGAAGCTGATCGGCGGGTGCCGGTGACCAATCACAGCACACCTGGAGCGGCAGGCGCACAAGCCCCCTACCCTGTCATGCGGATAATGTACTAGGTAGGTGATTAAGCACAAAGCAGCCGCCCTGCCGCAGTTTATGTACAGTGGGCGGTCCGCAAACAGTTAAGCACATTTCACTTATGTAGCTCTATGAAAAAATGTATGATTTTTCACCTCAGTCCAGTTTCTCTGACAGCGATGTTGGTAATATTGTGACAAAATCAATTTCCCTAAAATCTCTCTGCCCATTCCTATCTTTATCACGTGCAAATCTCTGTGAGCAATATCTATAGCTGGCCATTAGTGTTGAGCGAACCCGAACTGTAACGTTCAGGTCCGTACCGAACTTTGGGGTGTCCGGGACCCGGACCCGAACCCGGACATTTCAAAAAACGTTCGGGTTCTGGGTTCTGGTAGTTGATCACGCATGTTGAATAGCTGCAGGGCAGCCAATCAACAAACGTTTCACTGGTTTGCCCTTGGAAGCCATCACAGCCATGCCTACTAATACTCTTTATAAGCTGGTGTCACTTGATGCTGCAGTCACATGCTCTCTGAGACTCTGACTAGTGTAGGAAGAGGAAGCTGCCGGCGCCGACAGATTGCAGACATTTTAACATCTCATCCTGCATCCTGAGATTACTACTACTGTTGCTCTGAGGGACAGATTGCAGACCTCAGCTTGCAATACACAACAATCTAATTGTGGACTAATTTGAGATTTCACATACTGCTGCTTTGAGTGACAGATTGCAGATTAAACCCTGCATTACAGAACGATCTGACTGCACTAGGTAGAGGCTTCTGCTTAGAGGGACAGATTATTGTTCAAAAATCATCTCCTAGTACTATAGGGCCATGTTCCAGCTGTTGCTTAGAGGGACAGATTATTGTTCAAAAATCATCTCCTAGTTCTAAAGGGAGAGGTTCTAGCTGTTGCTGTAAGTGACAGATTATTGTTCAAAAATCATCTGCTACTCCTATAGGGTCAGGTTCCAGCTGTTGCTTAGAGGGACAGAATATTGTTCAAAAATCATCTCCTAGTTCTAAAGGGAGAGGTTCTAGCTGTTGCTATAAGTGACAGATTATTGTTCAAAAATCATCGGCTACTCCTATAGGGCCAGGTTCCAGCTGTTGCTTAGAGGGACAGATTATTGTTCAAAAATCATCTCCTAGTTCTAAAGGGAGAGGTTCCAGCTGTTGGTGTGAGTGGTGCATTTCTTGCACCAAAATAAAAAGTGCGTCTACGTTGGGTTTTTTTTTTTAAAAAGAAGGTATTAATTGGTATTAATAAATACTTAAATAGGGCTACATAGTACATTTGCAGGTACAATGAGGAGAGCAAATAAGGGACGTGGTCATGGTGCTGCTGGTGATGCTGTTGCTGCTGGTGTTGGTGGTGTTGGTGAACCTCCTGTTGGAAGGAGAGGACGTGGTCGATGTGTGCCAGCTACACGCACAAGGGAAACACCTTCCTCAGGTAGCCAACAGAACCTTCACCGGTATATGGTAGGCCCGAATGCCGCTCAACGATTGGTGGGGCCAAAACAAGTACAGGCGATAGTAGATTGGGTGGCTGACAATGCCTCCAGTTCATTCACATTGTCTCCCTCCCGGTCCCTTGATGAAAGCTCAGAGTTGGCACCTGAACCCCATGGCCATCTGTCTTTCACCTCAGCCCCTTGTAAAATAGCCAAGCAGTCTGAGCCCCAAGTCATGCAAGAGACTCTTATGCTTTTTGATGACTCTCCTGGTGTGCTTTCCATGGGCCATCCACATAGCGCTGCCCCAGAAGTGGAAGACATTGAGTGCACCGATGCCCAACCACTTCTGTCACAGGATGAGGACATGGAAACACCAGCGCAGCACATTTCTGATGATGACGAAACACAG
>BLSH010447086.1:273157-284788 GCA_018402905.1 Glandirana rugosa | reverse complement strand
CGATAGTGTGAAACTTACTGTTAATGAGTCAGTACGTTGTGCCATGGGTATACTTTAAACGCAGGAAAAAAGTGTGTTTATCTCGAAAGAAAACCGTGTTGCATGACTGAGTAATTGTCATTCAAAGTGTGATAGCGCTGAAAGCTGAAAAATGGCCTGGACAGGAAGGGGGTTTTCGTGCCAGGTACTGTTGTGGTTAATAATGTAATCTCGTCAAAAACACCAAAATTTGCTCAGTTGCAGAATTTTCGCTGTTGTCACTTTTAAGTGTCTGATGACGAATTTTCCCACAAATCAGTATCACTCAATTCTGCAAATGATTCTTATTTACTATCGCTGTTTTATAGCTGATCAAAAAACGCTTTTGACGTAAAGGGATGCTTGTTGGATGCCATGGACATTCTCAAGTTTCCAGGCAGAAAGAATGACATATATAATATAAAAGTGCATGCAGGGCACTGGGCAAAGTACTAGGGACAAAAGGGATGCAAAAAATTTGATACAGTAATGTAATCTTACAGATTTCAGTGTACTTTGTTTATTATGTGTTTCGATTTTGGAATTTGCCGCCAAGCTCCGCCCCATGCAGCGCGGCGCTCGCAGGGAACGGAGCCTGGCACACAGAGGCATTGGGCGGTAGACACAGCCCGCGGACACAGCGGGGGGGACATTGCTGGATCCAGGGGACAAAGAAAGTAACACTGCCTGGATCCAGCGATGCAATCTCGAGAATGGCTCGCGGTTACCGCTATGTGTAATGGTAATTGACCTGGAGCCACACTCGGGAATACCGCTAGGGAGGCTACGAGCCAGTTCACACCAGCATAGTACAGGATTGTGGTCCCCATTCCTGTGCAATTCCTGTGCATTCCTTTGCTGAGCGATTTTGCGAAATCATACCAGAACACATAGAAAGTAGTACATGCACTACTTTTGAAAAACATGGCACACCAAATCGCATGGTATTGTGGTTTACTATCTGTTGGTCTACTATTGTTGGTCATACAGTGAGAAATCACACGACAAAAAATTCCACCTCCATTCAAGGTTCTCTGCAAGCAAAATTCACATGTGCCAACTTCAGTGATCCAACACCAATATAAGTTCAAACCTTAGTACAGGATTTCCAAACCCTGAGGTCAGAAGCCCATGTCCATCATCATGGAAAACCGGTTAATCAGCAAATACATAGTAAACATTGATCAACTACACATAGAAGTCACATATGGGCCATGGAGAGAAAAAGGGGGGAATTGTGGGACTTTAAATGAGGTGTGTGTTGGTGGCTGAAAGATCAGTCACTGTTTGAAGAAAACACTTTTATTGAAAAAAAGCATCTCAGGATAGCATAATATATGCAGAAATTTGTAAAAATTAGTAAAACATCAATCACATTATTGCAAACCATGTATACATACAAACCATATTGGTAGCATAACATGCCCATGATGTGGTGAGGAGCACATTCAGGTCAAAAAATGTAGTACACTCGGATCTAAAGTAAATAAACCATCTTAAAGAGAAATTAGGTGCATCCAATTGGCCCGACGCACGTTTCGTGTATATTCGATACACTCTTCAGGGGCAGGTGCGCTAGGGTCTACAAAAAACAAATAAGTAAATATGGTCCATAGTTATACCCCTCTTAGGGGAAAGTATAGATACAAGGGGAGAGAGGTAAGCTCATCCCTATATGTACTTACCAGCCTGTTGAGTCTAAAACCTAAGAAACCAGAAATGGAGGGCTGTACAACTCATAGTACACATTGCTATTATTTTTCAGAATTTGAACCCACCACTACCATCTGTTTACATGTGTTTTGTCACTGTTGGGATCATGTTATGTGCCCGGTCTTTCCTGTGCGGATTCCAACTTCAGCTCCCGGGATTGACACTTTAAGCAGCCCTCCATTCCTGGTTTCTTAGGTTTTAGACTCAACAGGCTGGTAAGTACATATAGGGATGAGCTTTCCTCTCTCCCCTTGTATGTATACTTTCCCCTAAGAGGGGTATAAATATGGACCATATTTACTTATTTGTTTTTTTGTAGACTCTAGTGCACCTGCCCTTGAAGTGTGTATCGCATATACACAAAACATGCATTAGGCCAATTGGATGCACTTATTTTCTCTTTAAGAGGGTTTATTTACTTTAAATCCGAGTGTACTACATTTTTTTGAACTGAATGTGTTTACATGGAATATCCATGCTCTTCACCACATCATGAGCATGTTATGGTACCAATATGGTTTTTATGTATACATGGTTTGCAATAATGTGATTGCGGTTTTACTAATTTTTACTCATTTCTGCATATATTATGCTATGCTGTGATGCTTTTTTTGCAATAAATGTGTTTTTCTTTCAAACAGTGACTCATCTTTTAGCCACCAAAACCCACCTCATTTAAAGTCCCACAATTCCCCCCTTTTTGTAACAGATACAGGGATGGAGATATGTGTTCACGCATGTCTCAATTAAAGTCCCAATTTTCCACTTCTCTTTTATCATATGGAGAAAAAAAAGACAAGGCACATAGAATAATCCCATAAAAAATGTATATTTTTTTTATTATAACCAATGGGTACTCACAAGAGAAGAAATAACATCTGCATGGAATAGAAAACACCATCCGCTGGTGTGTGTGATGAAGTTTGCCAGACGTGTTTTATCACAAAGGGACATACTCAGGAGCTGGTGCCAGTTGGCACTATTTTCTTTTCCATGCTGATGTCAGTTTTTCTCTTGTGGGTACCTGTAATCATTATAGTCATTATAATGAAATCCCTGTCTAAAAAACAAACAAATCATCGATGTACCTGTACCATGCCATAATACGAGGAGCATTTCCCCTGCAGTTAATCCCCAGATGGTTTTGGGAATACCCACTAGATGATATTATTGTTATAAGTACATAATGCAAATTGAATATTATCATTGTACATTATGGGCACTGTCATTATGATGACTATCGTTGTCACTGACCCTCATGATTGATTACTACTAGAATAAATCATGGTAACCTTACGTGATTATAGATACTTTAATTCAGTCCAAGGAAGCAGATTTAATTTCAAAAACATGTGACCACCATCTCACAAGTTTGCTGTAAACCCTGGAATGAACACAATACAAGTGTGCGATAAGAAAGGTAATGCTGGTGTTCAGCTTAAATAAGCTTTTACACACCAAAAGACACACACTAAGTTATGCATTGTGCTGTGATAAAGGATAAGGTGCAATGTTTTCAGCATGTGTTGGGGGTAGTCCCCTAAATACATATTAATCCAGTTTTAGGCACTTTGGAGCAGCTGTGCATGGTAACCAATCAGCTTCTAGTTTTCATTTGCAAAGCTTAATTGAACAAGTTGAGGCTAGAAACTGATTGGTTAGTAGGCAAAACTGCTTTAGATTCTGTCTGCTTTAGTTTTAGTAAATTCTCCCGTTGTATTGCACTGCTTTGAAGAGCACCTATCACTTCTGAAATTCCAATCATACCTTTATCACCCGGCTTGTATGTCTCTTTATCTGTTTGGATGGTACGCACATCACGTGTCTTGTCGATAATAATCTTCTTGGTCTCTTTGATTTTAAGATGTTCTCCTTGTGCAGAGACATGGAACAACCAAACTCTTCGAGTTTCTTTTAATACAGGAACCTATTACAAAATGTAAAACAATGTTTGTTGTTGTTTGATGCTGCTGTGCAAGTCAGCTGCTAATACTTTGCTTTTTACCAAAGTGTGTTTGAATATAATCTTTACTGTAGTTATGCTGTGCTGCCTGCAGCAGTCATATGGGTGCTGCAATTGCATCTCCATTCATTTTTTAAGTTGTTTCACTGTTAATTGTTTATGGTTATGCTGCCACCCTGTGGTCATTGTTTTAATTATACTCAATTTTCTGTGTATCCTCCCTCTCAAATGATGTGACTTCCTTCCATCTTCATTGTGAGTTCCTGTATTTTTCTGGCAAGATTAGAGTTGCCACCTCATCCCTTTAAACCCAAACACATATGGATTACACAGGTTCTGAGGCTAATTTAATGTAGATAAAGCACCAAGTGCATTTAATTACCACCTTAATCAGCCACAGAAACTGTGTAATTAATATGTGTTCGGTTTTAAAGGGATGAGGTGGCAACCCTAGGCAAGATGCACATGCCAACATCTACTGCATCATATTGTTTGCCTCAATTCTTATGCATGCAATAAAGATATTTGTGGCTGTCAGGTGTTTGGTGAATTCAGCTATCTGATGAAGATTTTCTGTAGTGATTGTCTCTGTTACATTCATACTAGTTCTCAGGAAGAGATTAGTGACTATTAGAAAAATTGGAGACAGAATACATGTCATAAAACTCATTCTATTGGTCTGGCAGGCTTCAATTTGCTGTACAGACAAGCAGTAGCTATAACTCTCTGCTTTAAATTGACACCAGAACAAGGCCCCTTTCCATTTTGCGGAATCCACTTGCTCGGGTAAATGACAGGTCAGTCTCTGCTCACTGTGCAGAGTGGACACAGACACAGTCCTGCTCTCCTCTATGGGAAAACCAGGTGGAAATGGACAGCCAGTCCATTTGCATTCGATCATATCCAATCTGGCAGAGGGATATAAAATAGGGCCACCATCCATCTGGATTTTGCGGACAGGATTGGATCGGATAGAGGTGGATCCCAGCGGACATGTGTCTACTGAGATCAATAGGGGAGACTGCAAGGTCCAATCATGTCCACCTGAAAAACTGACAGGCAGACCTGATAGGAAAGCCAGTGTGAAAGGGGCCTAATTTGCAAGGCCACAAATCTAAAAGTGGTAATAAATAAAAGTTTAACCATATTGCAGCTTAGCAATTGTCAGATGAGGTGGCAGCATTAATTTTCTTTATTAGGCTTTCTTTTCTTTGTTTTCACCTGATTTGGCCAATAAATTTGCTGTTTTTCAACAGAACAAGCAGTCTAGCAGTCAGAACAAGCAGTCTTGCAGATGTAGCATTTAGAGCAGCCTTTCTTGTCATCACAGAGGAACCCTTGAAATAACTTTTTGGTCTTAGGGAACCGCTGCTAAAAATTACTATATCTACAACTCATGATACATTAGTGTGATGGTCAATGGGAAGAATGCTCCTTACACTTGTGGCCATTGGGAAGAATTACCCCCTTACAGATAGATAAAAAAAAAGACCAATGCTGTCAGTGGGAACTCATCTGAGAGGTAGAAATTGCTCATTGCTCAAGGAGCCCCTAGCAACCTCTGGTTGAGAAACCCTGACTTAGAGGGTTATAATATACCACTAATAAGGGTGCTTACAACGATCAGCTTTTATTTATTCATGTAAACCTTTTATCCCAAAGGGAAAACAACTTGCTGTAACTGCTTAAAAAGTGTTAGCTGGAGTTTGGCATCAATTTGTTACTGTATCTAAATCTGCTACTGCACAGCACTGCTACAGTCCCTTCCCCGAAACTGCTGTCCTAAGGTGACTCCGTTTCTTCTTCATTCATAGTAGAGGCACTCTAATATAGGTGTGTTACTGGCCAGATCACCAGGTGAAAACAATGAAAAAAGCCTAAAAAAGAAAACAAATGTAGCCACCACATCAAGGGATTAGTGAACTGCAATATATTATATTTTTGGTTTGGGTTTAATATTTCTTCAAACATTTTTAGCCAGAAGAGAACTTACCCTTCCATTTTGTTTCTAGTGACAATTTACCAAAAAAAAAAGTTATATTGTAACTCCTGAGTACTGTCCATGATACATTTTTATTTGAACTAGCATCCAAGTTTTCAGGACAAGCTTTGTGTGTACTCCTTCTTTAAGGACCTTCTTGGACCTTTAAGATGGGGTACACCCCATAAGCTTGTCCTGAAAATTTGGATGTTAGTGCAAATAAAGTATCCTGGACAGTACTCAATTGTTTTTGTTGCAAGTAATATGGCCACAATCACCTCAAGCATATTGTAACTCCTCATTTGTAGTTATCCTGGTAAGAAAGAATTACTTTTTATTGCTTCTTTATCCAAGATAATACTTTATACAACACCTATTTTAACAAGTATGATATGTTTTAAACTATTTTGTACATGCCTTGTTTTTTTTAATATGTTAACCACTTCCTGACCGCCCGGCATCAAATGACGGCGGCAAAGTGGCTCGATATCAAGCATCGCCATCAACTGACGGCAGGCGTGGGAGTGAGTGTTGTGGGAGCGCACATGCTCACTGTGTAGCGGGGGAGCCAATTAGCAGTGGGGGCGGGCTCGATGTCTGCCGGCCACCCGCGATCGTTCTACCACAGTGACAGAACAGGGGTCCGTGTATGTAAACACACGGATCTTCATTCTGACAGGGGAGAGGAGTGTGATTCTCTGTTCCCTGTATATGGATCACTCTCCTCCCCCAGTCAGCTTAGCCCCCACACAGTTAGAAACACATAATAGGGAATACAGTTAACCCTTTGATCGCCCCCTAGTGTTAACCCCTTCCCTGCCAGTGACATTTTACACAGTAATCAGTGCATTTTCATAGCACTGATGTTTAAATGCCAATGGTCCCAAAAAAGTGTCAAACGTGTCCGACATGTCCACCGCAATGTCGCAGTCCTGCCAAAAATCGCAGATCGCCGGCATTACTAGTAAAAAAAAAAAAAAAAAAAAACTCATAAATGAATTCTCATCGTTTGTAAACGTGACAAACCAATCAATATACGCCGATTGCGATTTATTTATTTATTTTTTTTTTGCCAAAAATATGTAGAAGAATATATATTTGCCTATATTTGGATATGTATTATAGCAAAAAGTAAGAAATATATATTTTTTTTAAATTGTTGCTCTTTTTTGTTTATAGCAGTGATCAGAAGTGACGCAGAGGTGATCATATACCACCAAAAGAAAGCTCTATTCGTGGGAAAAAAGGACACAAATTTTGTTCGGGTGCAACGTCGCACGACCGCGCAATTGTCAGTTAAA
Organism: Glandirana rugosa; assembly: GCA_018402905.1. Lineage (NCBI taxonomy): Eukaryota > Metazoa > Chordata > Amphibia > Anura > Ranidae > Glandirana > Glandirana rugosa. The sequence goes on along the minus strand of BLSH010447086.1, from coordinate 277,812 downwards.
GCTATGCAGTGCGTATCGCAAAAAGTATTCTGGTCCTAAAGTGGGAAATCCTTCCGGGCTGAAGTGGCTAAACAAAAAGGACAGTTGTGTCCAGTGTTAATTTTGACATCGAATTTCGAATGCCATTTTAGTTTTGGTTATATTTTAGTCATCTGAATGGTTTTGGTCAACTAAAATCCCCAGTACATTTTAGTTGACTAAAATTATTTTAGCCTATTAAAATCAAATGGGTTTAGTTAAATTGTAATGCATTATTTAAGCATTGCATTAGAATTTCCAAACTCATTTTATACACCTGGAATAAAAAAAAAAATTATTATTAATGGTATTAAGGTTTACACAAACTACGCAGACACAAATTTAGCCATTTTATAATTCTGATGGTCTAAGGACTGAAGCCTGTAATGCTTTACACATTGCTCTGGATGGTCTGAGGAGGCCTGTAATGCACAATGCTCTGGACGGTGGTCTGAGGAGGCCTGTAATTAGGGTTGCCACATCATCCCTTTAAAACCAAACACATATTAATTATACAGGTTCTGTGGCTAATTAAGGTGGTAATTAAATTCATTTAGTGCCTTACATGCATTAAATTAGTCCCAGGACCTGTGTAATTAATGTGTTCTGTTATAAAGGGATGAGGTGGCAACCCTACCTGTAATGCACACAGTGCTCTGGACGGTGGTCTGAGGAGGCCTGTAATGCACACAGTGCTCTGGACGGTGGTCTGAGGAGGCCTGTAATGCACACATTGCTCTGGACGTTGGTCTGAGGAGGCCTGTAATGCACACAGTGCTCTGGATGGTGGTCTGAGGAGGCCTGTAATGCACACAGTGCTCTGGACGGTGGTCTTAGGAGGCCTGTAATGCACACAGTGCTCTGGAAGGTGGTCTGAGGAAGCCTGTAATGCACACAGTGCTATGGACAGTCTGAGGAGACCTGCAATGCACACAGTGCTTTGGGTGGTGCCCAGCCAGCCAGTATTGGAATGCACAGGACTGTTTTATTGAGAGCCTGTCAACTCCGTTTGTTAGTGTGATTCTTATAGATTGCTTTTTAGGGGTGGTTCACACCAGAATGTGTGCATTCCTGTATGTTCACATGCAGTGCGAGTTTGACAACCCATTCATTTGATTGGGCTGTAGATCGCACTGAAACATGGAAAAAGTAGTCCAAGGTAACAAAAATGATAGACTATTCATCATAGTCAGCTGTGGTTTAAATTGATGCTTATAAGTGGCATTCAACCAATAAGTAACATTTCTACTCACCTGTATAGGATAACAGTGGAAAAAGTCACGGCTGTTTATATCTTGCTCAGCAATAACTTGAACTTGATCATCTTTCTCCAGCTCTAGTTTTAAGTGAATCTCACTGTCTAGATTCTGGAAGATGACACAGGCTTTCTCCTGGGAGCTCTGTATAATTTCAGCAGGTACTGTGATCACATAGTGGCTGTAAGGGTAAAGGAAGATCAATACAATTAAATCACCACACGCATACTGGGTGTTTAGCCCCTATGCATGAGATTCCTGTATTTTTCATGTAGGCAGAAGGCTACAAAAAAACTCTGAAAATCTGAAAGCTACTATGGATATATGGTGTACCGAGCAGCACTAACCTTAGGACAATATGTGCCCAAGATGAATGCACTGTCCAGCCTTCTCCAGCCACAGCAACTTCAGTTTTGCAGGATGCCAACAGTGTAAAGGTGTATGCTCACTCCTGAGCTCTGCTCTGTATGTCCATAAGACACAAATAACGGGGCTCAGCCAGTCCCTCCTCACTGGCCAATTGCTCCCACTGTTGTGTCTCAGGCAATGTGGATGCATAGAGCTATTACAGCAGCAGCTTTTGTGGACGTCACTAGATTGTGATTGGGCTCAGGTATATATATATATAGGAGGGGCTGCAGGGGAAGCTGCCGACTGAAGTTTTTTTATCTTCATGTATAGAATTCATCGGCTCCTTACTTCATCAGACTATGCATCAATGCTTCTGATACTGTTGGCCTCCTGGCTCCCTGCCTGGTCACTGCTATTATCTTGGAGTCCCTTGTTGGTGATCTTTGCCTTGCACCTGGATTACTCTATGAATTGCTGATTGAACTGGTCCTCAGACTGCGCTTGCTTGCTACCTGCCTAGACTCTGGACTGTCCTAGGATTCTGCTACCAGACGCTGTCTACTGCCTGCCAAGCCATGGAACTGCAGACCCCATATAATACTGGACGCCTCTGGGAGTATTAATGTGCTGAGGATATCATACTGGCATGATTTGAGCGGCTCTGTGCATCCTTGATCGGATTGGTGGGTCCATTTCACTCAGTAGAGGCGAACACTAACCCCCCCCCCCATTAATAGTTGGTCGGTGAGTTCCGGTAAGAGGCTGTGTGTGGCGGTGTCTTTGGTGATGGGCTGCACGTTTGATTCTTCATGATCATCACTACTATCCATTGCCTTAATGAAGTCATAGACTTTCATTCTATACCACCTGCTTATTTCTGATCATCAGTTGGACTGTGCACCGCAGTTTTATTTATATATAGAATTCATGAAGGTAAAAAACCTTCTGCCTTTACAACCACTTTAAGCCACATTAAAATACCCTTTCCCAGCTGAACAGCGTGTTTAAAATTTTTTTTACATTGCTACATGTCCCTTATGGAAATGCCCAGCTATCCCTGTCTTTTTTTTCAACAAAGCTGATAGGCTAGCAGCGATTCACCTCCCATAGCTTTCAAGAGGGTTTGTTCGGAATTTGCAGACATCCCGCATGGTTCACCAAACGTCCTGCAAATCAAGTTTCTCCAGGTTTGCTCCTCATAACCCTGCATCCTAATTCAAAATGTGGCGCTCCAAAGATCAAGAGATGTAAAGAGAGGGTTACTTGAGCTGCCAATAGTAAAAGCGGTTGTATTCCCATTCTGAGCATTTTTTTTACATGGACAGTGGCAGGTTATAGTATTGTTTTCACTTAATGAATATCTCCTTACCTGCTTGCTTTGCGAGTACTCTGTAATTGTCTTTTTAATGACGTCACCCGCACATGAGCCATTTGTCCTACTTTTCCGGCACGCTTATGCTGCCGTAAAAATGCAGGGTCTATGCCGGGGATGCGTTATTTCCTAGTGTCTGCCCCGACATCCCGCGATACTCATTTCTACTCCTTCCACATTGAGAAGCAGATCGTGGACACCTTGTGACTATTAATGCGCATGCATGGTATTATGGACAGGGAAAGCTACTGAGGTTGGAACTAAATTACCAGACAGATGTGGAAGACCACAGTTGGTATGGGGCAGACAAACAGCAAGCATGAGCATTTCTAAAATAATGATTTGACAGTAAGAAAGATTTTTGAGCATACTGTTAGTGTCATGTTTATTGTAAATAACTAGTTGTATTTAAATAGTGTTTAAATTATGTATCATTAGGAGAGTTTACTGCCACTTTAACTGACTCGAATATACCAAGCTTGCATATATTTATCATTAATATGAAGCAAACTTATTTAAAATAAACCTGGTGTCTCACCTTGCCTTGCTGTCTTAGTTACCTTCAGACCGTAAGGGAACACCCCAAAAAACAACTCTGCTAAGCATTAATTGACAATATAATAATAGCTGATAATGGGTCTGCTCCATTCCATGTTCTGTGTCTTTCTATGGGCAATATATTTATGGTTCTCCAGTGCTCTGAAGAATATCTAAGCTAGCAGATGGGCACCTGGAGGTGGCTGCTGTTTGGAACCCAGCGACAGTTTTTTAAACACAGGTCAATATGAACACAATTGTTTACTTTACTAGCCCATACTGTTCTATATTTAATGGGAAACTACACATTTTGAAGTCTGTGCAATATTTTACTTACTTGTGGTTCCAGGTTTTGTTATTAAAGTATGTTAGGTTCCTCAAAAAGGAACTATTGAGATAAGCTTTATAAGAATATTTTTACAGCCTTACATATATATATATATATATATATATATATATATATATATACAGTATCTCACAAAAGTGAGTACACCCCTCACATTTTTGTAAATATTTAATTCTATCTTTTCATGTGAGAACACCGAAGAAATTACACTTCACTGCAATGTAAAGTAGTGTGTTTACAGCTTGTATAACAGTGTAAATTTGCTGCCCCCTCAAAATAACTCAACACACAGCCATTAATGTGTAAACCGCTGGCAACAAAAGTGAGTACACCCCTAAGTGAAAATGTCCAAATTGGGCCCAAAGTGTCAATATTTTGTGTGACCACCATTATTTTCCAGCACTGCCTTAACCCTCTTGGGCATGGAGTTCACCAGAGCTTCACAGGCTGCCACTGGAGTCCTCTTCCACTCCTCCATGACAACATCACGGAGCTGGTGGATGCTAGAGACTTTGCTCTTCTCCACCTTCCCTTTGAGGATGCCCCACAGATGCTCAATGCAGCCCAGTCTTCGAAGGGAGGGGATCATGCTCTGCTTCAGTATGTCACAGTATATGTTGGCATTCATGGTTCCCTCAATGAACTGTAGCTCCCCAGTGCCGGCAGCACTCAGGCAGCCCCAGACCATGACACTCCCACCACCATGCTTGAATGTAGGCAAGAGAAACTTGTCTTTGTACTCCTCACCTGGTATGTCAAGTAACTCCCTTGGTAC
>BLSH010447086.1:250844-267517 GCA_018402905.1 Glandirana rugosa | reverse complement strand
TAAAATCTTGTGATTATACCGAGGGGCGCCGACTAAAAAGCCTATATCAGCCGCGGGGAGCCATATTAGTGTTCTAAAATCATCTTCAAATTGTGTGGAAAAAGCCTATATCAGCCGCGGGGAGCCATATTAGTGTTCTAAAATCCTCTTCAAATCGTGTGGAAAAAGCCTATATCAGCCGCGGGAAGCCATATTAGTGTTCTAAAATCATCTTCAAATTGTGTGAAAAAAGCCTATAGCAGCCGCAGGGAGCCATATTAGTGTTCTAAAATCATCTTCAAATTGTGTGGAAAAAGCCTATATCAGCCACTGGGAGCCATATTAATGTGCTAAAATCATCTTCAAATTGTGTGGGAAAAGCCTATTTCAGCCGCGGGGAGCCATATTAGTGTTCTAAATTTAAGAACACTAATATGGCTCCCTGCACCTGCAATAGGCTTTTCCCATACACTTTGAAGATGATCATACAATCAACAATGTGCAATACACTTTATGCTCAATATATGCTCCAAATCAAGGAAAGATGGCTTTCCTCAAAAAAGACTCTCAAATTAATAAAGAAAAAACAACAAGGCCACTTCCTAATATGTGGTGACTTCAATTTGGTGCCAAACAACAAAATGGACTCCCCAGCAGGCCCCAAAAAACACACCTCACCTTTGAGTAAATTCATCACCTCCAACAAACTTTTTGAGGTATGGAGATGTTGTCACGCAAATGTTGTCACGCAAATGAACGGGGCTACACCTTCTTATGCCCATGACATAATACATACTCACGCATTGACCTTTTTGTTTCCTTGGTTGCTTCAAAATGTCTCAAAATTCACTATACACACCACCACTTGGTTAGACCATGCCCCGATTAGCTTAACTATAAATTTGAAACCCTCTCATCCTAACTCCCATCGATGGAGAGTTAACAACTATCTCTTACAAAACCCACACTACTCAATTCGCCTTCAACAACAATTAGAAGAATTTTTCTCTACCAATTCAGAGTTGTTTTCCGATCCAGTGGTATTGATTTGAAATTGTAATTAATAGTAATATTACTATCAAATAGATTAGTCAACATGTGATAAACGGTGTAGCACTACTTTAAATGTGAATGCAAAATAATCATGTAACTTGATAAAAAAATCTTTCCAAAATATAAACAGAAAATTCTCAAAAGACCACTATAGTGTTCATCAAAAAATAAAAAAGAAAGGTAAAAAACAAAATTAAAAAAATACATAAAAAGCCATGTGTCCACTGTTCCAGTGAATAAATACTCCAAATTGATAACCAAAATGACCACCAGGTGAAAAACCTGCTCACCTCACTGCTGATGTTATAGGGCATAGACACAACAATCTCTTAATGGTGTTCCCGATTCCAATGCTTTCACAAACACTTCACTCCACTGAACTCCCAGCTAAGTGAGCTCCACAATCAGGGCTGGATCTGGGCTAATGCTGCTGTATAAATGACCGCTCTCTTGCGGGTCACCTGGCCACACCACATGTAATATAAATGGCTTGCTCACCACCTCTGGGCATAAATGGTTGTAATTATTTTGTTTCCTGTAATTGTTTCAAATATTGGCTTTTGATAAAATAATAGCAGCAGAGAACACTATGTAGTCTCCCATTTATATTACATGTGGTTAGGGTTGCCACCTCATCCCTTTAAACCCGAACACATATGAATTACACAGGTTCTGAGGCCAATTGAATGCAGATAAGGCACCAAGTGAGTTTAATTACCACCAAATCAGCCAGAGAACCTGTGTAATTAATGTGTGTTCGGTTTTAAAGGGATGAGGTGGCAACTCTACATGTGGTGTGGCCGGGTGACCCGCAAGAGAGCAGTGATTTATACAGCAGCATTAGCCCAGATCCAGCCCTGATTGTGGAGCCCACACAGCTGGGAGTTCAGTGGAGTGAAGTGTTTGTGATTTTTTTAAATTTTGTCTTTTATCTTTCTTTTTTGGTTTTTGCATTGGGCTTATTTTGATGAGCACTATAGTGGTTTTCTGTTTATATTTTATTTATATTTTGGAAAGATTTTTTATCAAGTTATATGATTATTTTGTATTTACATTTAAAGTAGCGCTGCACCGTTTATCACATTTTATTCTCATAAGTCTTAAGCCTCGTACACACGCAAATCGTATGTTGCATAATGTAACTTGCATACTGACTGCACTACACTATCGTACGAGCACAGAAGAACGTTCAGGTGCATGTAATTAGCGTCCGGCCGTTCCTGACTTCAGAGCATGCGTGTTTTGCACAATACAACTTGTTGTACCAACTGCTCTGTACACACGATACAACGGTCGTATGAGCGCTTGTTGGTACGACCAAGTTTTCTAGTCTGCTCATACAACTCCCTTGTACGACCGTCGTATGTTCGACTGTTCTAATCGCGCATACGAACGATCAATATTGCATACACCGGTCGTTAGTACAACCTGTTGTATACGATGGTCGTCCCGTGTGTACGAGACTTAAGTGAATCACTTATTGGTGTAGCTGCAACTGGTATAATTTTCTATGTTTTTTTATATGTAGAAGGTAGGCAGCACTGAGTGTTTTTTACCCACAATTAGATTAGTCAACATACACCCCTCACTGATCCACAGACACCAATCTGGTTTTACAAAGGGACGCCAATCTTCAGACGCCACGAGAAGAGTAATTAACACCATACGCCATGCTGAAAAATACCACACACCAGCCATACTTCTAGCCTTAGATGCAGAAAAGGCATTTGATAGAGTCCATTGTAACTACCTATCAAATGTACTTCTCAGATGTGGAATACAAGGGTCTAGCTACTCGGTAACGGCAATATATACCACCCCATCAGCCCAAGTCTACTCAGCAGATACTCTATCAATGCCATTCAACATAACAAATGGCACAAGACAGGGGTGCCCGCTTTCACCCCTGATCTTTAACCTCATTATGGAGCCACTAGTGGAACACATACGAGCCAATAATCAAATCTCGGGTATTAACATTGACGCCCAAGAACACAAAATTAGCCTATTTGTTGATGATGTAATATTAATGATCACTGATCCCACCACCTCCCTTTCAGAGTTTCAAGAAACGCTAGCCTGGTTCAGCTCAGTATCTTATTATAAAGTCAACAAATCCAAATCTCAAATTCTAAACCTAGGATTGGATGCAACCACCAGCTTACTACTTCAACAGCAAGTGCCATATTCATGGGTGGACCAAAAGATATCCTACCTGGGAGTTCAATTAACTAGATCCACCAAAACTTTATTTCAACATAATTATCTACCTTTTTGCTCTAAACTTCAAGACGACTTTAGCAGGCTGGCCAGTCTTACAGATTCTGTTGGGTGGGACGTTTGGCAGCATTTAAGATGCTCCATCTTTCACAAATCATATATCTCTTCAGGACACTCCTGATCTTAATTCCATCTAGTTAATTCAAATCCTTAAAAACGTTACTAGCAAAAACCCAGATGCTCCCACACTAAACTAATCAAACATCGGCTAGCAGGAGGAACTGATTACGTAGACTTCTATGATTATTATTTAGCATCACTACTCACCCAATTAACCACTTCAGCCCTGGAAGCATTTCCCACTTTAGGACTAGAGCACTTTTTGCGATTCGGCACTGCGTCGATTTAACTGACAATTGTGTGGCCATGCGACGTTGTACCCAAACAAAATGTGCGTCCTTTTTTTCCCACAAATAGAGCTTTCTTTTGATGGTATTTGATCACCTCTGCGTCATTTCTGATCGCCGCTATAAACAAAAGAAGAGCGACAATTTCGCAAAAAAACCTTTTGCTAAAATACAAATCCAAAAAATATATATAAAAAAACATTTTTTTTCATCGGTTTTGGCTGATTTATATTCTTCCTCATATTTTTGGTATAGAAAAATCGCAATCGGCGTTTATTGATTGGTTTGCGCAAAAGTTGCCATGTTTACAGATGATGAGAATTCATTTCTGGGGTTTTTATTTATTTTATTTTTTTTTACTAGTAATGGTGGTGATCTGCGATTTTTAGCAGTACTGCGATATTGGGGCGGACATGTCGGACTATTTTGACACTTTTTTGGGATCATTGGCATTTATAAAGCGATCAGTGCTATAAAAATGCAGTGATTACTGTGTAAATGCCATTGGCAGTGAAGGGGTTAACCTGCAGGGGGCACACTAAGGGTTAACTGTGTTCCCTGGGCGTGTTCTAACTGTGTGTGGGCTGCCCTGGCTGGGGGAAGGGGGTGATCACGGTTTCCATACAGAGGAAGCCTGTGATCACCGCCCTTCCACCTCTATGAGAACGGAGATCCGTGTTTACTTACACGGACCTCGGTTCTCTCACTGCGGGTGGGCCATTGCGGGTAGCCGGTGGTGATCGAGTCCGCCCTACCCACTCCCTGGCGCTCCCTGAACACAGTGACTAGTGACAATACTAGTCAGATGATGGAGTTTTGCAATACCGAGCCACCTTGCTGCTGTCACGCTGCGGTGGGTGGTCGGCAAGTGGTTAAAAGAATGGTTCCTCCCCACGCCCATGTCACTTTGGGGAAAAATAGAAGCAGCTAGTGTCAAAGGCTAAAACCTTACTACCTGGCTACTAGCGACAACACTAGGAGCAAAAATTCCACAACTTACTTTCCCAACTATACTAGCTACCGTAAAAGCCTGGAATGCACTACTTAAGCTCAGTAACTCCACATCCACTAACTCCACCATCAAGACACCCCTTGAATCACTTCACTACCTAATTCAATCAATCTCTCTCACAAAATGGAAGGCAAAAGGCATAAATTACATAAATGACCTTAACATTAATAACAATAACTTTAAATCGTTTCCCAAACTACAAAAAGAATTCAGTTTACCTAGCTTGGACATTTTCACATACATGCCTATAAAACACTGCATCTCCAATCTTCCAAAAGGGATAGACAAAATACCTCAAACAGTTTGTAACTATCTCCACACCCTCTCTCCCCTCCAAAAGGGGATTTCATTCTTCTATAGTTTGCTAAACAGAAAAACATATTTTCCAAAACACCCCCCCCCCCTTCATAATTGGGAAACCGACCTGGGACATGAATTCAGAGTACAACAATGGGCCACAACATACAAAAACGCCTACGAAGCTACCTGCTGCTCAACCCCATGGGAACTAACTATCAAATTATCACAAAGATGGTACCTAACCCCAGACAAATTATCTAAGTACTATAAACACTTAGACAACAAATGCTGGCAAAACTGTGGACAAAAAGGTGATAGCCTCCACATTTTTTGGGGATGCCCCAAACTAGAGCAATTCTGGTCAGAAATATTTTAATTAAAGTTACTCCCACAGCCTCCTCTGGCTCTACTATCTTTGGGAATCAAACAGATTCCTAAGCAATACAGACATTCCCTCATTCACATTCTTCTAACAGCTAGGCTGAACATCGCCAGGAAATGGAAAAAACAAGACCCTCCAAACCGTAACTGATGTAATTCTCACTACCCACACACACTATACTTATGAACAAACTGTAGGTCTTTCTGCCTTCCACGTGCCATAGTCTTCCTGCTTTCCATGCGCCGGTCTTCCTGCCTTCCATGTACCATAGCCTTCCTGCCTTCCACGTACCATAGTCTTCCTGCCTTCCACATGCCAGTCTTCCTGCCTTCCATGTACCAGTCTTCATGCCTTCCATGTGCCAGTCTTCCTGCCTTCCATATGCCAGTCTTCCATGTGCCAGTCTTCCTGTCTTCCATGTGCCAGTCTTCCTGCCTTCCACATGCCAGTTTTCCTGTCTTCCATGTGCCAGTCTTCCTGCCTTCCACATGCCAGTCTTCTTGCCTTCCATGTACCACAATCTTCCTACCTTCCACATGCTAGTCTTCATGTCTTCCATGTACCACAGTCTTCCTGCCTTCCACATGCCAATCTTCCTGCCTTCCACATGCCAGTCTTCCTGCCTTCCATGTGCCAGTCTTCCTGCCTTCCATGTACCATAGTCTTCATGCCTTCCACATGCCAGTCTTCCTAACGTCCACATACCACTCTTCCTGCCTTCCACATACCAGTCTTCTTGCCTTCCACATGCCAGTCTTACTGCCTTCCATGTGCCAGTCTTCCATGTATCTGTCTTCCTGCCTTCCACGTGCCGGTCTTCCATGTACTAGTCTTCTTGCCTTCCACGTGCCAGTCTTCCCACCTTCCATGTGCCAGTCTTCCTGTATTCCATGTGCCATAGTCTTCCTGCCTTCCATGTGCCAGTTTCCTGCCTTCCATGTACCACAGTCTTCCTGTCTTTCCTGTACCATAGTCTTCCTGCCTTCCATGTGCCATAGTGATCCTTCCTGCCTTCCATTGCCATAGTAATCCTTCCTGTTTTCCATGTACCATAGTGATCCCTCCTTCCTTTCTTCCATATGCCATAGTAATAATTTCCTCTCTCTCCCTAAGGATTGGTCCATACAGCTGAACTGTCTCCCTGAAGTGTCCCTCATTCTCAAGTTCAAAAGTTGTGAGTGTAGTGAAATTGAATCAGTGTGATGTGTATCATAGGAGCCTGTCTAGGAAGTAGGACTTTGTTAGAGTGGCTGTCAGGGAGATTCAGATCCAAGCTCTGTGACAGTAGGAGATTGTAACCACTCTGTGTGATCCAGGAGCACTGGCAGGCTGCAATTGGTGGGCACTGGCAGGCTGCCTTTGATGGACATTGAGAAGGCTGCTTTTGGTGGGCACTGATGAGGCTGCATTTGGTGGGCACTGATGAGGCTGCATTTGGTGGGCACAGGTAGGCCGCATTTGGTGGGCACTGGTAGGCTGCATTTGATGAACACTGCATTGGTAGGCAGCAATTGGTGGGCATTGGTAGGCTGCATTTGATGGGCACTCGTAGGTCGCAGTTGGTGGGCACTGATTAGGCTGCATTTGGTGGACACTGATAAGGTTGCATTTGCTGGACACTGGTGGGCTTCATTTACTGGGCAGTGCTAGGCTGCATTTGGTGGGCACTGGTAGGCTGCATTTGGTGGGCACTGGTAGGCTGCATTTAGTGGGTTCTGGTAGGCTTCATTTGATGGGTACTGATAAGGCTGCATTTGATGAATTGATCTCTTGTATCATATCTGTAGTCTCTGACCATCTCTTGTATCATGTTTGTAGTCTCTGACCATCTCTTGTATCATGTCTGCAGTCTCTGACCATCTTTTGTATAATTTCTGCAATCTCTGACCATTTCTTGTATCATGTCTACAGTCTCCGACCATTGCTTGTATCATGTCTGCAGTCTCTGACCATTTCTTGTATCATGTCTTCAGTCTCTGACCATTTTTTATATTATGTCTGCAGTCTCTGAACATTGCTTGTATCATGTCTGAAGTCTCTGACCATTTTTTATATTATGTCTGCAGTCTCTGACCATTGCTTGTATCATGTCTGCAGTCTCTGACCATCTCTTGTATCATGTCTGCAGTATGCCTGGGGGCTCTCTCTAACAGAAGCCCACTTTGTGTCCATTAGAGAGACCCCCTCCAGGTCCCATTAGAGTACTCTCTTCTTGTATTTTGTTTATTGTTAAAAGATTGTGGGAGGATCCCAGGGTACAAAGAATCCATAGGGGAGCATCTCTGTGTTTAAGTAGAAAATGTGCTCAGTGCTACCACATAAAGTGGAATTCTTAACTAAAATGTGTCATATATCAAAAATGCATTAATTGCTTCACATGCATTTATCTCAAATACGATTTTCTGTCACAAAAAACATATGGCTTCATATCCTTAATCCAATCCTCTGTGACTCAAGGCTGGACACAGCCATTGGCATGTGCATGTTCTAGTAAAGTCTTGGCAAAATAAAATTGTTCAACTTAAAAAACCAAAATCAATAGTTATAGAATATCGTTCAATCTTCAATCATTCTAGTGCTTCCTTCTTGTATATTTGTGATTAAACCATCCTTCCACAATTTTCAAGTGCTGTTGTGACAGATACAGATGAACTTGTGACTTTTTTATCCGTGTCTCCTATAAGTGTTCTAGCTTCTAACCTTAGTGCGCTGGGGCTTTTGCACATAAAGGTTTCTTTGGTGGGGTGATGTGGTACCAATCTCTCTCCACTGGGGGTCACCCTATGCTCCTCTGGAGCCCTCTTGCTTCGTTTGGTTCCTCCCCGTCTCCACAGTTGTATTGGTAACATACATAGAAGAAGGGTACAATATGCCTCATAGTGTGATATTGTTTTTAAAACTTTTATTAGTAAAAAAAGTGTGCACACTTACATTTAAAAGCCCCCTATGGACACTTCTCCATGAGCTGCAAACTTGTCTGTTAATAACGTAACTTCCGGTCACATGTTGTTATGCTGAGGCTGTATAGTCCTGTCCTGTGATGCTGGAACTGTATACTCTGTCCTGTGATGCTGGGCTGTATACCCTGTCCTGTGATGCTGAGTTGTATACTTTGTCCTGTGATGCCGAGCTGTGTACTCCTGATACAATATGTGGAATACAGGGGACAGAGTGGGTGAATTCTATAAGGGACGGGGCTTATGATAAGTGGGAGGGGTCCAAAAGGAAGGGCTGGGTCTGGCGCCCCCCCAACCTAAAACTTCTCCAGCCGCCACTGTGCTACCACCATGTGCTTCAGAGGGTGCAATCTACTGGGTTCCATGTTCCATACATGGTGGACATGCCTCAGTATCAGGGACTAGAGGAACAAATTCTTCCACCTGTTACACAAAGTTACGGGACTCCCCATCTCACAGGATCCAACAATAGCCCTTCTGAACCGCAGAATTGGAAAAAAACCCAAACAACTGCAGGCTCTTAGCATTTACATGCTCCTGGGAGCTAAGATCACACTCACCGGGGCCTGAAAAACCCCAAAGTGTCTCTTTCAGAAGCAAAACTGAAAATCTATTGGATCATGAGCCAAGAAAAACATGTGGCTACCCTTCAAGAATGGGTGCTGAGATTTGAGATAATCTGGGAACCCTGGGCACTTAATGTGAACATCCCTCTCTGCTCTGGCTTTCTATTTTCATGATCTGGAATACCTGATTGGACAAACTAAAAAGCAGTGCTCTATGGACTGAATCCAACCAATGAAGTGTGGACAATAAGTTAGGACTCTAAAATCAATAGTTTATTGTACCAGTAGCAAAGTCATGGACTTTGCTACTGCTACTGGTACAATAAACTATTGATTTTAGAGTCCTAACTAGAGTTGAGCGAACCTCTGGAAGTTCGGGTTCTGCTGGTTCGGCCGAACTTCGGGACAAAGTCCGGGTTCGGGTCCGGACAGGACCCGAACTTTGACACGGACCCCAAACCCCTTTGATATCAATGGGGACCCGAATTTGTAGGCACAAAAATGGCTGTAACAAAGTCCTGGAAAGCCCTAGAGGTCTGCAAAAGGAAGGAAAATGGGGGTAAGAGTAGGGCAATTGCCCTACAAAGAAATGGGGATAGGGAAATAACTTAAAATATTTTTTTAGCTAAAGTCACATAAAAAAAAATCAAAAATGGAGGTGGATGTGGAGTTGGAGGTTGAGGAGGCGGTGAAAGTGGTGGTGGGGGAGGAGGAGGTAGCAAACACTGTTTTTTTTATTTTTGGAATTTTTTGGGGTTTTTTTCAACCAGCAATGTAGATGCACTTTTTAATTGTTTGCAAGAAACAATAATCTGTCCCTTTAAGCAACAGTAGGAACCTCTCCCTATAGGACTAGGAGATGATTTTAGATTCTAAAATCATCTCCAAGTTGTACAGGGAAATTCTCCAGCTGTCGCTTTAAGGGAAAGATCAGTGTTCTAAAATCATCTTCAAATTGTGTGGGAAACCCCAATATCAGCCGCAGGGAGCCATATTAGTGTTTTAAAATCATCATCAAATTGTATGGAAAAAGGCTATCTTAGCCAGAGAGAAGCCATATTAGTGTTTTAAAATCATCATCAAATTGTATGGAAAAAGGCTATCTCAGCCGGAGAGAAGCCATATTAGTGTTTTAAAATCATCATCAAATTGTATGGAAAAAGGCTATCTGAGCCGGAGAGAAGCCATATTAGTGTTCTAAAACACACAATTTGAAGATGATTTTAAAACACTAATATGGCTTCCCTGCGGCTGATATAGGGGTTTTCACACACACTTTGATGATGATTTTAGAACACTAATCTTTCCCTTAAAGCAACAGCTGGAACCTTTCCCTGTACAACTTGATGATGATTTTAGAACACTAATCTTTCCCTTAAAGCAACAGCTGGAACCTTTCCCTGTACAACTTGGAGATGATTTTAGAAGAATAATCTTTCCCTTAAAGGTGATGAGGTGTGAAATCTGTCTCTCAAAGCACCAGTCCTAGTATCTCTCCCTCTCTCAAAGCAGCAGTACTAGTATCTCTCCCTAGTCCACAATCAGATCGCTCAGTAATGCAGGATGAGATTGTCACGATCCTGGTGGTGGAGTCTGGAGTGTGCAGGGAACAACCACTCTTGCGCACCCGATTCAGGGGTCCCTGGTAGAGCAGACAGGGGACCCGTGAGTGCGGGATGGCACGAGGGCCGGATGGCCACTGAAGGTGGTGATGTGAGGCTCCGGATGGTCGTGCAAGTCAGAAGAGTGGTCGTTCAGGCTGGGTCGGCAACTGGCAGGCAGGCAAGGTACAAGGGGTTCAGGCAGAGAATGGTCAAGTCCAAGCAGGGTTCATTAACAGATGGGCAGCGAAGGTACAGAAGGGTCAGGCAAACGGATGGTCGTGGATAGCCGGGGTCGGTGCTGGCAGATAGGTAGCAGGTCAGAGCAAGCTGGGTCGGTACACAGGAACAGGAACTACACAGGAAGCAGGTTACAGGCAGGAGAGCTGAGGCTCACAGGTACTCAGACGCTGTAGAACGGACAGCACTCGCTGACAGGAAACAGGAAGTTTAAATAGAGCTGCTTGTCAGCAACTAGAGGAAACCACAATCAAATGCAATTAACCCCTTCGGAACAGTCTTCTTCTAACAGAGATCCTCTGCAATCTGTCCCTAACAGAGCCAGCAGCATTCTCTCCCTAAACTATCCTGAGAGCATATGACATGCAGCACGGTGACTCAAGCCCCACATAGAGGCTGGGTCACATCGTGCACTGGCCAATCACAGCCATGCCATTAGTAGGCATGGCTGTGATGGCTTCTAGGGAAAACCAGTGAAACACTTGTTGATTGGCTGCCCTTGGCAGCTTTTCAACACGTGGAGTAAAATACCAGAACCCCGGACCCGAACCCGGACTTTTTTTGAAAAGTCCGGATTCGGGTCCGGGTCCTGGACACCCAAAAGTTCGGTACGGACCCAAACTTTACAGTCCGGGTTCGCTCAACACTAGTCCTAACTTATTGTTGGTTGGATTCAGTCCATAGAGCGCTGCTTATTAGTTTGTTCTACCTATGCCACATTTTCCCAATGTTTTTGACAGCTGCACTGGATTCTGGTCCATAACGTATACCATTTGGTTTGACACACTGCACCACAGGACCCAAGGTTTTTTGCAGCACTTCAGGATTTTTGTGTTTAGGACTACCTGATTGGCCTAATCTACTTCCCCCTTCCTCCTCCCCCCTCCCTAACCCTCAACCTCTACTCTCTCCTTGTCTCTCTTCACTACTTCTTTGAAACTACCTACTACCTTTCCCCTTCCCATTCTCTCGCGGGTTATTGCTCTCTCATTAACCCTTTTATGCTCCCCTACGTTTTCTAAGGAGAGCGGTTATACCATCAATAGTATGACTTCACTAGCATAATCCTTTCTTTATTATTCTTACTGGTTAAGTCGGGACTGACTATCTAGGCACTCCACAAAATACCTCCTCTTTAAACTCAGGGTGTCGTGATAGCCAGTCCACAGGAACTAGCCATAGGTTAGCTGTTAATTTTGCTTTGTCTAAAACAGATAAGGAGTCCGATCTATTCAAGTCCAATGGCTAAAGGTTCACAGGTGGCTGAGGGTCAATATCTAGAATACCGTCCTCGCCTGAAGGAGACGTTCCATCCACAGTTAGTTCCCTTGGGGTGGTGGGGCTACACTCCATTAGGGGTCCAGTTCTCACACTAGGTTTTTGACACTGGACCCCCAGCTAGAATGTAATACTACAGCTATATTCATACCTATGCTGTTGTTCTGCATTTAATGCATCTGGAACTCAAAACTCTCTCCTTTACCTGTCAGTTTAAACTGGGGTTTCATTGTTATGGCCTTACACTTAATAAGAATGTTAACCTTTGTCATGAAACTCGATCTTGTTGTTATTGTTAATCAAAAAAAAAAAATGTCTACAAATTGGCCACACTGGCCTACATCATTGTTTGACTTTTATTACTCAATAAAAATGACTGAAAGAGAAAAAAAGAACACAGATTGCTAAGATTATTTACATTAAGTGTATCACATCCTCAAACAAAACTGTAAAATATAATAGCTTCCCATTGTAGTGCACCCCCAAGAGTGGTGGTGGGGGGGGGGGGGTGGACAGCCCAGCACACCAAATCTTCACAGGCACTCCAGAGACAGAGAAAAGTTTTTTTTTTTGAGGGTTAATAACTTGAATATGGATGGGAGGTTATGGGATGCCCACTTGACTTTAGCAAAACTTCAGTAACAACTTCAGGGACATTCTTCCTATATACAGTCTCTATATACAGTCTATATACAGCTTTTACTTCTTCCTCCAGCGCACACTTGCTTGCAGACCACAGCTGAATCACTGTTTGTATATCTCACAGGCTCTCAGTCAGAATATAAGCGATGGCCCCTTGTTGTGTAGCAAAAATACAGAAAAACAGCTTGTACTTTTTCTCCTG
Source organism: Glandirana rugosa (assembly GCA_018402905.1). NCBI lineage: Eukaryota > Metazoa > Chordata > Amphibia > Anura > Ranidae > Glandirana > Glandirana rugosa. The sequence continues at coordinate 254,678 of BLSH010447086.1, read as the reverse complement.
TGGCTACTGATCCCAGCACTACCTCCTTAGGCACTGCCAGCAGCTGCCCCTTTCACTAGCCCTCCAGGCTACCTTCTGCACACCAGTCCACCAGACTGACTCTCACCAGCCCACCCGGTTGACTTTCAGGAGATCTCCCAGGGAAGGGTTGAAGAATTAAGCACACTGCTGTCTTCTTGAGAAACTGGCTACATGTGGCGTATCCCCCCTTGTAAGTCCTCAGTAGTGCTGACTTACTCACGCTGTCCTCTCTCCATGCCTTCAGAAAGGGCTTCCTCTGTGTGTTGTGGCAGGATCCTTCCAGCCCCCGAGCCCCAGCCGAAGGTCACCACCCCAGACTACAGGGCACCCCTGAGTGCCTCCAACAGCCTCTTGATCACTATATCTCCATCTTTCACCCGACTGCCCCTGCTGGCATGCCCCATGTCTATTTATGAAGTAAGCTCGGCCCCTGCCAGCCCATTCCTGGGGATTGGCCGAGGCCTCATAAATATTTCAGGCAGCTCCTCCTAACATCCACCCTCCAGCTCTAGACATTTATACAACCTTCTAGACCAGGGGGAGGCACCAGGGGAGCTATCAGGATGAGTCATCCAGCCCTGAGTCACTGAACCCTGAACCAGATTCATAGCTCAGGCTTAGCCTTGAGTTAAATAAATGTACCTACACTAACAACTAGCACACACTAGAGGGTGCTACACCATTAAATTAGGAAAAAGTACATTTTCATAGTTATTATCTCATGATTCTGTGGCTGATATAAGTGTGCAGCAGATGGCCAGGTCGATGTACATGTGAAGAAGCTGTTGGGTCACACATCACCTCCAAAGAGACTGAGATATTCTTCTTTAGAAATCTTTTATAACGGGAAACATAAAAGACTTAAAACCAAGCACTGCTATTCTCCTTATCTGTGGACAAACATGGATATTGAACTCATGTTGGCAAATCCTGGCTGATAGTAATAATTGCAGCCCTGGAGTTTGACCTTTTTGACCTCATGTACAAATGATTCGTATTTGACTGCAGTGGTGTACCTAGCGTATTTGACAACCAGGGTGGATTATTTTTTAACTATCCTCGCGCAAACCTCTATACATTAAAAAGTTACAGCTTAAAATACCAGCAAAGAAAACATAATTGCCAGCATGCCGACCCTTGCAAACTTTGGGATAGCTTTGGGGTCTGTGTGCCATTTAAAAAAAAACAAGAGGGAGATGTAATTTGCCAGCAATTTAAAACATTTTTTCTTTGGTAAATGTCAGTGGTAAAAAAATCACTGCTCCCCGCCACTAGAAATTTTTTTTTTAACTCTTTTACATTGTACATTTTCCCCATGGCAGTACCCACTCCCATGCTATTTCTTTACATCCCCATTCCTATTAGCTCACAAAATTAGCATTTTTATTCTGACAGGTTCTGTTCCCATTAGTTCTGCATCAGAATGTTGGTGAACCCCTGCCAAACCAAACCCCGGGCAGTTCAGCTCATCAATGACCTTAAAGGAAAATTAGGGCCAAAGCTCTTTTAGTCCTGCTACTCCTATGAATCACAGGCATTCACTTTGTTCTGCACACCTGTGGCCTGTTTTCACCATGCCACAGAGCTGGTGCAGACTCTGGAGAGATCCTGCCTTTAACGTTGGGATCCACTCAGATGCCTGGACCAGCACTGGCTCAGTCTCTTACCGAGTCACTGAGAACTTAAAGCAGAGCTCCACCCAAAAGGGGAAGCTCCATTTGTTTGCCCCCCCTTGTTTTTGACAGGTACGTGTCACCACATCTGGGAAACCTTGCCGCGGAGAGGTCCCCTGGAAGTTTGGCCCCGCTCTTCCTTTCACCTCTGTTAGGCCATTTAGAAAGCGCAGTAGGGATCTGGCAGTGAAGCCGCAAGGTTTCATTGTTGGTTTCCCTTACAAGGAATGGCAGTGGCAGCACCCGAGAGCCGATTGAAAAATCAGCTGGGATGCCGACATCATGGGATCCCTGGACAGGTAAGCGTCCTAACATTAAAAGTCAGTGGCTACAGTATTTGTATTTTTTGGTGGGGGGGCTGGAGCTCCGCTTTAAACCAGCGGCTCCCACCCCTGCACAGCCCAGTGCTCCAGTGAGTGCTATAGGGCCAGAGACCTAAATGACAGTCACAGACTCTCCGCTCACTCAAGACCGATAACTGAGCAATCAGCACTCTTTGATTGCTCAGTTCTCAGTCTTAGAAGTGGCAGGAGACAAATGCAGCATCGGATTGGTGCTGCATCCACTTGTAAGTATAGTGAGTATAAATGCTTTTTTTTTTTTTTCACTGAACTCATAGGTTAAATAAATGAACTCAAACTCATGAGATATTCCTTTAATATTCCTTTAATTAGGGCTCCACATAAAATAGTTATGTTGAAGGACTGTCTGCAAAGTACAATATAAACTCTATATAGGAAAAGTAAATACAGCGCTAGGCTCGATGGTAAGAATTGTGCTCAAGGGAAGCTGCCACACTACAACCAAACTAAATCGTAAAGGACAAATACAGATAAAAAAGTGGCGCTAAATACCCTCAGCTGTGGAGACCAGAGGCTCAACCGATCTCAACATGTGTTGAATAGATGAAAAAAATGTGTCTATTTAACCAAAATAGACTATAATATCAGTAAATCGAGAAAAATAATAACTCCGTGAATATTATTAAGAACCTGTGAAAACCATAACAAAGAGGTTGTATTGAAAATTGTGACAGTGGATAACAAAATGTTGAGTTATGTGGGAACTGATAAAGATCTCTTAAGTAATGTGCTTCAAAGGAGTGCATATAAATCAATATAGTCCGAACAAATATATAAAAAGTCCAAAACGGAAAAGTAAGGTTATAAAGGTGCTTGTATAGTGACGATGATTCTTGATGAATACTATACAGATATCTGGTCAATCCACAAACGGAAGAAATCAAGGCTTACCAGATGATGGATATATTCAAGCCTGAATATAGAATAGGGAAGTTCGTCCTTCTCCAGACTGGGCCCCTCACACAATCCTGGGGGGTCCACGGATCGCCCGGGATGGAGGTGCGTCATACAGATATAACCATCCGTTATACGTTCTTAATAATATTTAACCACCTCCCACCCGGCCACTGTATATATACGGCCAGGTGGGAGCTTCCCCGTTCTGACACGACGTGTATTTACGTCCTGTAGGATGGGAGCTTGCAGCCACGCGGTGCGCTGCTGCTGGATCCTGTGATCATTATGAGCAGAGATCGGGATACGGGCGCAGTGACTGGCCCTCCCGATCATGTGACGGCTGTGTCCAATCACAGCCGTCACATTGTAAACAGAGATGAACGTCTCTGTGACAGTTCTCCCCCCGCCAAGCTCAGGGAGAGCTCAGTGCGGGAGGGGGAAGGGGGGGAGAGCTGCAGCTATGTGACAGCTCTCTGCATGATGAGGATTTCATGCAGAGAGCTCTCACAGATCACCCCCCACACAGTGCACCAAGCACACTGATACCCCTGTCCCCATACATATAAGTGTCCCCATAAACAGTCCCCAAAACATCTGTATGTCCCCCATCACATCTGTCACCATACACAAAACATCTGTCACAGTCCCCAAAACATCTGTATGTCCCCAAAACATCTGTCACAGTCCCCAAACATCTGTCTGTCCCCGTCACATCTGTCACCATACACAAAACATCTGTATGTCCCCGTCACATCTGTCACAGTCCCCGTCACATCTGTCACCATACACAAAACATCTGTATGTCCCCAATCACATCTGTCACCATACACAAAACATCTGTATGTCCCCGTCACATCTGTCACAGTCCCCGTCACATCTGT
>BLSH010447086.1:227386-242620 GCA_018402905.1 Glandirana rugosa | reverse complement strand
CTCCAGATCAAGTGTATCCAACTTCTGTCATCAGAACCATTTTTTTCAAAATAATACTTCCTACAATATTTTATCCCTCTAAGGAGAAACCAAGTCAACTTTTCATTTTTTGACGGTACGACGTCACCCTTATCTACAACTGATCATTCCTTAGCACACATCCTCCACGTGGTAAACATATATAAATTTTATAAGTCGTCAACCATTCGGTTTAAGACAATGTTCTAGAGACTTCGAAAACTCCCACACAAGGAATCTAGAAATTAACATTTTCTACGAAGACCTGACGGTCCTGCACTACTTCTCTAGACCTTAATCCCTAAGGTTATAGACTCCACCGTACCTCTACACCATGACCGTGCGATCGTTCGGGTTCCGTCCGGACCCGGACCCGGACTTTGTCCCGAAGTTCGGACGGACCAGCAGAACCCGAACTTCCAGGTGTTCGCTCAACTCTAGTAAGCACCCCTCATTGCATGGAGATTCCTATACTTGGCCTTCAAGACACACTCCCAAGTACCACATCTCCATGCCACCTCAGATATTGGAATCCCTAATTCCAGATCTCTTCATCACGTCCTGGCAGTCCAGAAGCATCTTTTACAATTAAAGATCTAAGGAACACACCCTCAAAAGCTTCAGAGATCTTGTAACAGAATTTGGCTTACCAACTGCTGAATATTTTAAATATATACAAATGGTGCACCTCCTACACACGATTCCTTACTAGTCAACATCTATTCCCACTGCAGCATGGCAGTTTTTTACTTTTCAACTGAACCAAAGAGGAATCTCCCTATTTTATAACATCCTTCATAATAAAACTTTTTTTACCAAGACTACTGTCTTCAACCTATGTGAACTAGACCTCTCAACTTAATTTCACTCACAATGGCTCTTAACTCTTAATTATATATATAAATCCACTGGTTGTATTGAACATTGGTAACTGACTCATAAAATCACCCATTGATTGTACGTAACCCCATATTGTCTGGTCAAATTCTATTACTCACAGTCCCCTTTATGCTGGCATTGATGTGGTTCCATAGGAACATAATCCATATACTAAGCATCAACAGTTTCTGGAGGAGAATATTTCAAATGATCTTTGAGGTTAGAGGCACAATGATCCCTCCTCAATCAGCCTTGGCAATCCTAAACTTGGAAATAAAGAATTTCCCAACTCAATTCCATACAATTATTACGCATATTTTATGGCGGCCAGGATTATCATCGCTAATACTTAAACAGAACCTCACTGCTAACCCTTCTGAAACAGTTGAAATGGTCAAAACCCACTTTGTATATGAAAAACTATTAGCCATTATACAAGACAAACTATCAGCCTTTGATAACTCTTGGAAATCTTAGGCTCAGTGGACTAAACAAGTTTGAAATAACCAGATGATACGTTATGGTCCTTACCTGCTGTGCTTTGTTACAGGCATCCTCTTTCCGCCTTGTTGTTCTACATTTACCTATGGCCATGTTTATTTAAGTGATGTTTGTATTTTGTTACATGAAAAACTTAAAAATAATAAAAAATATACATTTTATTAAAAATTATAAAAATACTATATTCACTTGTGCTCTAAAAATCTGGTGTACCACAGTTAAATCAGCTCTCTAAGGCTCTTAGTTCGCCTACTTCTGGGATGAGCGTGCTGACATCACCAGCTTCACCATACTCGATATACAGTCAGGTCCATAAATATTGGGACATCTACACAATTATAATCTTTTTGGCTCTATATAACACCACAATGGATTTGAAATGAAACGAACAAGATGTGCTTTAACTGCAAAATTTCAGCTTTAATTTGAGGGTATTTACATCCAAATCAGGTGAATGGTGTAGGAATGACCACAGTTGCGTTCTTTCTTTTTAAGGATGTTCCAAACAGTTGATTTGGCCACACCTAATGTTTTTGCTATCTCTCTGATGGGTTTGTTTTGTTTTTTTCAGCCTAATGATGGCTTGCTTCACTGATAGTGACAGCTCTTTGAATCTCATATTGAGAGTTGACAGCAACAGATTCCAAATGCAAATAGCACACTTGAAATGAACTCTGGACCTTTTATCTGCTCCTTGTAAATGGGTGAATGAGGAAATAACACACATCTGGCCATGGAACAGCTGAGCAGCCAATTGTCTCATTACTTTTGGTCCCTTAAAAAGTGTGAGGCACATATACAAACTCTTGTAATTCCTACACCGTTCACCTGATTTGGATGTAAATACACTCAAATTAAAGCTGAAAGTCTGCAGTTAAAGCACATCTTGTTTGTTTCATTTGTGTCCATTGTGGTGGTGTATAGAGCCAAAAAGATAAGAATTGTGTCAATGTCCCAATATTTATGGACCTGACTGTATCGTGATCACATGACTTCCTCAGGTAATACAGGTCGCCATGATCCTGGAGCCTGGTAGGCATTATGTATAGCTCGTTGTTTACACAGTCACTATGTAGAGCGCTTTCTACACTTTACCTTCCCCAAAGACTGCCATTTTACATACACATCTTCTAAATCAACTCACTATATAAAACCAAAGACTAAAATATCTTCAATGCTGCAGAAATTTTTCTGTACCCTTCCCCAGATCTGTGCCTCTATACAATCCTGTCTCGGAGGTCTATAGACAATTCCTTGGACTTCATGACTTTGTTTGTGCTCTATAAAAATAAAAAAACAGTAATCTCCTGCGCTTGGATTCATCAACCAAGTTTCAAACCATGTAGCAAAGGACATAAAGTCTAATATGAAGTCTCTATGGAGGTAATGATCACTTAGCACTTAATGGTCTTGCTGCCCTCCTCAGTATCATGGGAATCCAAAAGTACTAAAGAGAAAACACAAGAGAGGGGCGCACCAACCTAGTGCAATACCATTAAAATGTTTATTAAAAAATAAGATAAAATACATATACTCACAAACTGAGCAAATAAAAGGCATCAAAAGGTGAATAAGCCTCCAAAGGAGTTGACGATCCCCACCTCAGCAGAGGGAGCAGACGATGTCCGTATGGCCAGGCTGACGCGTTTCCAGGGAGAACCCTCTTCATCAGAAGCTCTGATGAAGAGGGTTCCCCCTGGAAATGCGTCAGCCTGGCCATACAGACATCGTCTGGTCCCTCTGCTGAGGTGGTGATTGTCAGCTACTTTGGAGGCTTATTTACCTTTTGATGCCTTTTATTTGCTCCGTTTGTGAGCATATGTATTTTATCTTATTTTTTAATAAACATTTTAATGGTATTGCACTAGGTCGGTGCGCCACTCTCTTGTGTTTTCGCTTTGTTTATGCTCTGACATATCCTGTTAACTGTGGGACCCTATATAGACAGGTGTGTGCCTTTCCAAATCATGTCCAATCAACTAAAATGACCACAGGTGGATGCTAATCAAGTTCTAGGATGATCAGTGGAAACAGGATGCACCTGAGCTCAATTTTGAGTGTCATGGCAAAGGCTTTGAATACTTACAGTATGTACATTTGATTTTTTTCATTTTTTATTTTTGATAAATTTGCAAAGATTTCAAACAAACTTCTTTCATGTTGTCATTATGGGTTATTGTTTGTAGAATTTAGAGGAAAATAATGAATTTAATCAATTTTGGAATTAGGCTGTAACATAACAAAATGTAGAGAAAGTGAAGTGCTGTGAATACTTTCTGGATGCACTGTAAATAACTTCCTCAGCTCCAAGAAGCACTAAAAGTCTTACCATTGATCAGTCAGCTTGACGGAAAGTTTCAGTCACCAGCAGTAAGGTGTGAAAGACCTGTAAAGACCTGGGCCAGTGTGCACTTTCTTTGCAAACATTGAATTTGAAATATGAAAGACCACTGAGTTTCAGGGCCCCCATTGTAAGCTGACCAGATTTTTAAAATGAAATCCGGGGACACTATTTTTACTAGTAATTGTGTCAATCATTGACTTATGGCAGGACTGGGATATTGTGGAAGACGATTTGGACACCAAGTGACACTTTTGACACTTTGTGGTAACCAGTGATACTAATACAGTGATGAGTTTGAAAAATATGCACTATCACTATACTAATGACACTGGATGGGAAGGGGTTATCATCAGGGGCGATCAAAGGGTTAAATGTGTTCCTAACCAGTGTTTTCTCACTGTGGGGGAGGTGCTTTTACTAAGAGAAGGCATAGATCCCTGTCCCTGCTTTGCAGGAACACAGGATCAATGTCTTCCATACTGACAAAACAGTGATCTGCTTTGTTTACACAGGCAGACAGCTGTTCTGCCTGTGTACAGAACGATCGGCGGGTACCGACAGACATCAAGTCCGCCAGACCTACTGATCCGCTCTGATACCCAGAAATGCAGGATCATTTATATATACATATGATCCTGCGCAGCGCAACCGCCCTGTAGCAGTAACTCTGCTATGGGGCAGTCAGCAACTGGTTAAGATCATCAGCATTATAAGACACAGGCAACAGTCACTCTATCATGGCTCTGGCTGGCTATCAAAGTGTGTCACATGACATGGCTGCTGGGTGCTGATACTTATGAACATTAAGTTAACAAAATCAGCACCCAGTAGCCATGTTATGTGACACTGTGACAGTGCACTGCCAGCCAGAGCCATGATAGAGTGCCTGCTGCCTGTGAGCTATGATACCATCCATTATGCAAGAGAAACAGACACAGTGCAATGTAGTCTAATCACAGACACCCCCAAAGCACACCGGTGTTGAAGCCTTGAAGGCACTGGCAGCCCCACAATCAGATCCACTCCCCCTCTGTTGCTGCTGCTGGACAATGCTGAGCTCAGCTGCCTCTCTCTGCCTGTCACCGCTTCCGCCTGAGCCACCTTACAGCCTCTCAAGTCTCACTCTCCAGGCCCCGGCTACTACTGGGTGGGGAGCAGAGCTGAGCAGAGGAAAACCACTCTGCTGGGGAAGGCAAGGTGAAAGGCAGGCAGGCGGCTGGCCAGGATATGAGCCAAGGCAGAAGAACATGCAAGTGGGAGCAGAATGGGCATGCACCCAAAACGGAAGAAATAGTCCCTCTGCTCTGAATAGCAGATGATCATCAGAAAAGGACACAGATAATGGAAAATACACCCCCCTAAGCTAGTAGGAGCAGTGGGGCCGGCATGTTTAATTCAGAATTTTTTTTTTAAATTCTGCACTGACTGCCTTTGAAATTGCCCGGGCCCCTGTTCAAAAACCGGGGACAGACTTGATCTGGGGACAGTGTCCTCAATCCGGGGACTGTCCCCTAAAACTGGGGACATCTGGTCACCCTACCCCTAAGAGAAATGAATGACCCCAGGATGAATTTTGTTTGTAGAGTTCTCCAGTTTGCCAAATTTTGTACGTTGAAGGGTTTCAAGTATGAGCTCAATGACTCAGCAAAAAAAAACATCCAACTCTGGACTCCTTAGTGCTGAATTGAAAATGGACAAAATTCTGATGACATGTGCCCTTAATATGGAGGGTCAGTTCACTGCATGACTTTACAGAGAATCAAAGTTATTTTGCAATCCATTTAAGTGTTTGGTGGAAACATGGGGTTGTATAACAAAAAATACTTACCCAGCCATTCCTGACCAGACCTTTCCCTTCTCAAATCAACTTTTAAATGACAAACAGAAATAATGGCAAATCCTTGCACTCATTCTACTCTTTCCCGCAACAAAAGTAACATTAACAGCATTGTGACAGCTTTACTGGTAATGTTCTCCTTCTTCGCTCCAGGCATCTAAACAACCTACAAAGAGACCCATGAACCCTAACTGGCTAACTAAGTTGGTTTGTCCAGCATGCTCATTTTCATCTTAGTTCCAGGAAATTACTAAATAGCTAAATTATTATTTTATACATTAACAATATTGCTAAAGAAAAGCAATTTAATAATTCCACTAATAAGCAAGCCACAAAAAGAATCTGAAAATACACATTGTATGTTAAGTTTTGAATTCCTATATGTGTGAAAATGCTATATTGCTGTAAACATTTCCAATACAAACATGGAAACAAAAAGAATCTGAAAAGTATTTTTTGGCCAGGACAAGTGCACCTTAAAACAAATTGGGAAATAAACTGGACTGAAACACTTGGCAAGCCATGCATGTGGGTGGTGTTCAATGGGGCTACAAACATTTCATAATAAAGATCATCAACCCATAGGTAAAAACTTTGTTGTACTATTTGCTTTTTTATTATTTGTAAATTGGCACACATTGTGAGCAAATGTGTCTTCTGTGCCAGTAAGCGTTCAATTAAAGCACCATTTTTAAATTGTAAAGGGTTAAACCCCAGCTCAAGACAAAATGCATTTGTAACAAGTGCGTAATAAGGGGAAAATATATATCCCTAGCGACTCAAACTAAAAGAGAAAGACAAGCAAAGATAGCATCCTTAATCGCCCGAATTCGCACTCTAGAGGCTTCCCAAAGGGGAAGCAAAGCGTTGGAGGACTACACCCCTCTGATCACAAGCCGACGGGACCTCCTTGAGGAGTTAGGCAAACAGACAAAATGTAAATTTTTATTATCCACTAAACTCTTCTACGAACGTGCCAATAAAAGTGGTAAATTATTAGCTAGACTACTACAGGGTAGGAAAGCACTAATGACTATACCCATAGTCCATGATCGTAAAGGGAAAAAGTACCATAGATCCGACGAAATCACTCAACAATTTGCAACCTATTACTCAGATCTCTATAATCTACTGAAAACCGCGCCCTCAGATCAAAATTCCGCATCCCGCATGCAAGCGATAAAAGATTACCTAACCCAACATGGTCTTCCCAAAATATCTACAGAAGCAGCCGCAGCTCTAGATAAACCAATACAACTAGACGAGCTTCAAAATGCCCTGAAAAACACAAAACCAGGCAAGAGCCTGGGACCCAAGGGCTTTTCTAGCATCTACTACAAAACCTACCAGAAAATACTGGCCCCACACTTCCTCCTGGCATTTAACACCTTAGCCCAAGAAACGCCCCCCCCCCCCCGACCGATTTACTAGAAGCCCACATTTCAGTGATCCACAAAAAAGGAAAAGATGCCACCCTTGTAGAAAACTACCGCCCAATTTCGCTCCTAAATGTAGACATCAAATTATTTGCCAAAATTTTAGCAAATAGACTCCAGCCCCTTTTACCCGACTTAATACAACGAGACCAAGATTTGTACCGGGAAGAGAGGCTCAAGATAACACCATTAAGGCCCTGAACATCCACCACTGGCTGACTAGATCCTCCACGAAGGGCTTTTTCCTTTCTACGGATGCGGAGAAGGCGCTCAACAGGGTGACGTGGGATTTCATGGAGGCGGTCTTAGCCGACATAGGCCTGGGCCCCTTCTTACAGGCAAGTATAGTGAGCCTTTATTCAAACCCGCAGGCCAGAATCAAAGCCAACGGCCACCTCTCGAACGCCTTCTCCATCCGCAATGGCACTAGACAGGGATGCCCACTCTCCCCGATAATTTTTATCTTGACCCTTGAGCCATTCCTAAATTCTATCCACTCCAACCCTGACATCATGGGCATTACCATCGCCAAAACAACATATAAAATAGGAGCCTTCGCGGACTACATCCTCCTATTCCTATCCAATCCTAAAATCTCGATCCCCAATTTAATTAGAGAATTCCATAAGTTCGGGGCACTCTCGAACTTCAAGATAAACCTAAACAAATCTCACGCCCTCAACATCTCTCTACCTGACCATGTAGTTAAAGAGTCCCAGAAGTCCTTCCCGTTCACCTGGCGTCTCGATGCAATCCCATATCTGGGAATCCAACTCCCTGCTAAGCTATCCTCCCTGTATCAATTAAACTTTGCACCTTTCCTCCAGACATTTACGAAAGAGATCAATGTTTGGGACAAATTAAATATCTCATGGTTTGGTCGGGCAGCCATGATACAAATTACAGTTCTTCCCAGATTCCTATTCTTAGCACAAACAATTCCCATCTCCCTTCCCAAGGCCTTTTTCGTTTCACTGCGAACCCAAATGAGCTCATACATCTTGAAGGGATGCTCCCCTAGAATTAGCCTATCGAGGCTCTCGGCCCCAAAATATTTAGGAGGGATCGCCCTACCCGACTTTAAAAAATATCATAGAGCTGCCCTCCTAAGTAAGTTGGTCGATTGGTACATCCATGAAGACTCCAAGGATTGGGTGCACTTGGAGCAAACCTTAACGGAACTCCCTGCGCAAGATTTGGCTTGGCTTCCCCCAGAAGATAGGAGAAAGAAAATTGAACACCACCCTCTGTTGCTACCGCCTATACAATGCCTTCAGGAGTCATGTAAATCATTCACACTGGGATCTGTCCCCGGTCCCATGACCCCCCTGAAGCATAACCCAAAATTCCTCCCAGGATTAGAAAAAGGATTTGCAACCTTTCCCCCTACTACTCATCCTTGTGCGCTCCACTTCTTCAAACGGGGCCAATTTAAATCCCGAGAGAACACCAGAGACCTCACCCGGGGTGCCCCAATGCCACTGTGGGCTTACTTTCAAATCAGACACTACCTCAATGACTGTAAAGACAAACATAAATACTCCAGACCCCTAACACCCTTTGAGAAGCTCTGCATGTCCCCTACAACACCCCCAGATGTCTTTCCACTTTATAAAACCCCTTTGAAACTGACACTCTGCCTCTGATTTACCCCTTACCCCTCCCCTCTATTCCAATACCCGCAGATCCATAACACAAGCAATAGTGCCAAATTTATGGCGTGCACTAAAAGAGTACATATGACCTTTCTCTATCCCTAGGGCTAGCAGTTTATAAGACTTCCACAATTTATGTTGCTATAATGTCTACATGTGTACAGTAATGGCACCACTGCATTGGAATGCCTTTGGAAATATTGATGTGTTTATGTACATGCCTTTCTTTCCTAATAAAACTTTATGGAATTAAAATGCATTTGTAGTTTTGGACAGAGTGGGGAAAGATTAGAACCTTAGAACCAATATCTTATATGTGTTAATAACAGAACAACAATATATAGTGACCATTATTCCATTATTACATTGGATGAAGATGAAACCTGACTGAATGCTATCAGCTACAGCTCCTCTTAAGCTTGTCTTCTCTTTTGCAGGATTCTTTATATTTTTTAAATATTTTATTTTTAAAGATATGAGAATTATAGTAATCCATAACAACTATTCAGAAATAATCTGATGACTCATTAGTGTACAGTTTATACAGTTTCTACACAGGAAAAGGAGGTGTATACCAACCACGACTGTACTGTTAGTAACACATCACAGGGCGTACCCTTGTGGCTAATAGAGACCGGAGTCAAGAAAAGGCTAGATAAGCTTAACACAACTAACTCACCAAGACCAGATGGTTTACACCCGAAAGTCCTCAAAGAACTCAGTCAGGTTATAGCTAGACCATTGTTCCTAATCTTTGGGGACAGCATACTGTAAGGATTGGTACCAGCTGATTGAGGAAAAGCCAATGTGGTACCAATATTCAAAAAAGGTCAGAGACAAATTCCTGGAAACTACAGGCCAGTCATCCTAACGTCAATAGTAGGTCAACTATTGGAGGGGATGATAAGGGACTATATCCAAGAATTTGCTGAAGAAAACAGTGTCATTAGTAGTAATCAGCATGGGTTTACAAAGGGTCATCCCTGCCATACCAATCTGTTAACATTCTATGAGGTAGTGAGCTGCCATCTGAATAGGGGTAGGCCTGTGGATGTGGTGTATCTGGATCTTGAAAAAAACATTTGATACAGTCCCCCATAAATACTTAATTTACAACCTGAGGTCTGCAGGTATGGACCATAAGGTTTGTTCTTGGATAGAATACTGGTTACCGGGACTTGTCCAAAGGGTGGTGATAAATAATGTGTACTCAGACTTGTCTGGAGTGGTAAGTGGGGTACCCAAAGGCTCAGTCTTGGGACCAATTTTGTTTAATTTATTTATAAATGAGAAAGAGGATGGTATACATAGCTCAATTTCAGTTTTTGCCGACGGCACAACAATAAGCAGGGCAATAACTTCACATCAGGATATAGAAATTGTACAGGAAGACCTGAACAAAATAATGGAGTGGTCAACTACATGACAAATGAGGTTTAATGTAGAGAAATGTAAAGTATTGCACTTGGGGGCTGAAAACATAAACGCAAATCACTCACTAGGGGGAGAACCGTTGGGGAATCAAAGATGGAGAAAGATCTGGGGGTCCTAGTAGAAGACAGAATAAGCAATAGCATGCAATGTCAAGCTGCAGCTACCAAAGACATAATTTTAGCATGCAGAAAAAGGGGATATACTGCAGAGATAAAACTATAATCCTGCCACATCTGGAGTATTCCGTCCAGTTCTGGTCACCAGTCCTAAGAAGGGATGTGCTGGAGCTGGAGAGAGTACAAAGAAGGGCAATGAAATGAATAGGAGAATAGGAGGACCTCAATTACGAGGAACGGCTAGAAGCACTAAAGTTATTCTCATTTCAGAAGAGACGCTTGAGAGGGAACATGATAGTAATTTACAAATACAGTCAGGTCCATAAATATTGGGACATCAACACAATTCTAATCTTTTTGGCTCTATAGACCACCACAATGGATTTGAAATGAAACGAACAAGATGTGCTTTAACTGCAGACTTTCAGCTTTAATTTGAGGGTATTTACAGTCAGGTCCATAAATTTTGGGACATCTACACAATTCTAATCTTTTTGGCTCTATACACTGCCACAATGGATTTGAAATGAAACTAACAAGATGTGCTTTAACTGCAGACTTTCAGCTTTAATTTGAGGGTATTTACATCCAAATTAGGTGAACGGTGTAGGAATTACAACAGTTTGTGTATGTGCCTCCCACTTTTTAAGGGACCAAAAGTAATGGGACAATTGGCTGCTCAGCTGTACTATGGCCAGGTGTGTGTTATTCCCTCATTATCCCATTTACAAGGAGTGGATAAAAGTTCCAGAGTTCATTTCAAGTGTGCTATTTGCATTTGGAATCTGTTGCTGTCAACTCATAATATGAGATACAAAGAGCTGTCACTATCAGTGAAGCAAGCCATCATTAGGCTGAAAAAAAAAAACCCCACCAGAGAGATAGCAAAAACATTAGGTGTGGCCAAATCAACTGTTTCACAACAGTTGGCCAGATCAAGAACACTCTTAATCTGTCCCATTACTTTTGGTCCCTTAAAAATTGTGAGGCACATATACAAACTGTTGTAATTCATACACCGTTCACCTGATTTGGATGTAAATACCCTCAGGCTGGGTTCACACCTATGCGAATTGGATGCGGCTTAAACCACATCCAATTCGCAGGACACTTGAAAACACATTGTTTTCAATGTGTCCAGTTCACATATGTGCGGTGCATTCGCACTCCGCATTGCACAAAAACCGCACACGTTTTTTGTGCAATGCGGTGCGAATTCCCAGCCCGTTGAGTCCAGTGGGATGCACTCCGCACTGAACGGGGATATTTTCCCCTGCTCGCGGCTCCTCCCCCATCTCTCCCCCCACAGCTGCTGCGCTGTGGGAACGGACAGGAGCCGCCGAATGGCGGCTCCGTCCCTTCCCGGCAGCAGAGAGGCTGGAATTCGCACCGCAATGGTGTGAATCCAGCCTCAAATTAAAGCTGAAAGTCTGCAGTTAAAGCACATCTTGTTCGTTTCATTTCAAATCCATTGTGGTGATGTATAGAGCCAAAAAGATTAGAATTGTGTCGATGTCCCAATATTTATGGACCTGACTGTACCTCAATGGTGATCTCAGCATAGGAAAATAACAATTCACTCACAGGGAGTGTAAGAGAAAACGGGGCCACAAAATGATATTGGAGGAGAAGAACTTCAACCTTAAGCTCTGCAGCGGTTTTTCACGGTTAGGGCAACAAGGATGTGGAACTCTCTTCCACAAGTGCTGGTGTCAGTGGGGAGTACAGATATTTTTAAAAGACTCTTAGATGTGCATCTTAAAGAACACAAAATACAGGGATATGGGAAATTATATCAACACTGACACATGTACACCTACACAGGTTGAACTGGATGGACTATAGTCTTTACTTCCTCTATGCCCCCCTGTAAAGTAGAAACATAATGGGCTACGCATCGCACAGTAACCCATCATGTGCCACTTACCTGCAAATGAAGCCTGAACCGTACAGGTTTAGGAGATATGCAGTGCACCTATAGGTAAGCCTTATCATAGGCTTACCTGTAGGTTAAAGTGGTTGTCACAAGTTGACAACCACTTTAAACCTTAACTTCTATGTAACTATGTACATTACTGATTGGCTACTGCATATGCATATCATTACTGTTTTACATAATGACTCCACTATGTTTATTTTCCTAGGGATAATTTACACCAATGCATTTCCCTGTAATAATATAGAAAAGCTGCTCATATCAATACAATGGGATGTAGTGCACTTAAAAAAATACTTTGAACACGTTTGTTATCATATGCTTCTCTCTCTCTCAACTGGATATCCATTATCTACTCCCAATTAAATAATTCTAATAACCACAACAGCCATGCTTATGTCCAAGCGAGGGAAAGACCTTTAAAGCATCAAAGCCAGGGAATATGGGCTACAATTCTGGTCCACAATGGTCTTCTGTTCTATTAACATAACCACAACTGAATCTGCATTCAATGTGGTACTCTCTTAGCTTGCACATCTTCACCCCTCCCATCTTGGCACATGCTTCCATGGTAGAACTGCATCAGGAGAAGTCTTACATATATGGTGGACCTCTCCCATGCTTACAAGTTTTGGTCCAAAGTTCTCAAACTTCTGCAGAATATTTTTCATTGTCCCTGGAGTGTTCTGCTCCATCCTAAACCCTCAGGTCTCACTAAGCACCAATTCAAAATAGCAACTTTTGCTCTATTTGTGTCAAAACAAACTACAGCAAAAGTCTTGAAGAAACAACGAAAAGAACTATTGGGGAAACCCCAAAAAAAACAAATGGACTTTAAGGGCACACCACGAGATAACACAGCATATTGTTATAAAAACATAAAAAAGATGAGGCTTAGCGACATACATAGATAAATACTATCCAAGAACGGCCTATACAAATATCAGAAATCCAACAGTGTATAAGTAGGAAGATACAGAGTACCAACGGAACCACTGTATTCCATGTGATATAGGTCAACGTGTTTCGCTTATTTCAAGCTTCTTCAAGACCTTTCACATCATAAATATGAGACTTACTTAAATAGAGAGAAAAAGAGCATAACATAAGTATCAGCCAATAAGAAGCGAAATATCAACATAATCCATGAAATATATATATATAAATAACACGTTAGAATGCTGCACAATCATTGGTAATGCTTACAGTTGGCTGGATGAGACCGTAGGAAAATTACTCAGGAGGGCGGACACAGGGGGCGCAAAAGGCAGAACCAACGTGGTGCAGCGTGATTGTGAATATCAAACCTAGATATATAGATAAATATACTATTATATTCAAATGGGGATTGCACGCCCAATAGTAAACATATAATTCGATTTAATAAGCTTGATATATGGTACCATATATTATACTTGTTTGTTTTTTTTTTTCAAAAGAGCTTTCAGCTAGGAAAATCAATTTGAATGTCTTTTTCTTTCTTTATAAACGTCAGTTTTGCTGCAGCAGGTTCAGATGCGCCACTTTACAGGCAGAGTAAGGGAACCCCTCAGGCACTATATTTAAAGCGGTAGTAAACCCATGGAAGACATTTTCAATGCTAAGATTACTACTACATTGCATTCCCTCTTCTTACAGTCTCCTTACCTGCTCCTTTTCTGTGTAATCGAGTATTTTTATCCATATGACGTCACCCTCGCATGCGCCGTAAGTGTCTTATTTTCCAGCAAGCTAAGGCTGCCGGAAAAGTGCATGTTGTATGCCAGGGCTGCGTCATCTCCTGGAGATGTCATCTGCCCCAACCTAATGCGATAGTTACCACTGATACTTCCGCATTCAGAAGGCTTGGCTATAGTGCCTATTGCGCATGCGCAAGATTATTGGCCGCAGAGCACAATGAGGGCGGAAATACAAGAAGGGAAAGACGTGGAAGAGATTAGTTAAAATGACAGTGCCTTATACCCTGCTGGAACGATTTATAATACCACGATTTGAGCATGTAAGACAACTTTTATCTTTCATGTGTATGCTAGCTGTTTTCCATATGTAAAGCGGTTTCCAAATATATATTTATTTCATCTTCTTTGGCTGAGTTTACTACCGCTTTAAAGGAATTTTTTCATTTTTATTGTTTCACTTTAAGCATTGTTAAAAAACACTGCTCCTTTAAAAACGATATTTATAAAAGAAAATTGTTTGCATTAATACATGTCTCCCAGGGCAGTACCCAGGCCTCAATAACATTTTATGGCCGATAATTAGCATATAAGCCTTCAAAATGGGCACTTTTAATTCTTCAAGTTCGGGTTCCATAGACTTTAATAGGCTTGTTGTTTGGGTCTGAACTTTTTCCATGTTCGGGGGTTCTGGTGTGAACCAAACCGGGGGTGTTTGGCCCATTACTACTCCTGAACATAGAGCAGGACCAGGCTGTCAAACTGAAAACCTACAATAACAAACTGTAGCCTCCTTTGCTGTTTACATCCTCCAGGTTGAAATCTGCATCACGACTAGTCAAGCTTTCACAGTGAGGCCCCATAGACTTTATTGGGATGTACACTGAGTTTCTATAGTCTGGAGTTCTGACCTATTACAAGTTCTTGATGGCTTGCCCCCGCAGGTGTGTCCAGCCCTAAAACCATTTCAGCCTAGAAGATTATTAGCATACAGTTTATGATGAGAAGGAATCTCTACTGATTTGAGTGAGGGTATTTTAAATACTTTAGTCACTTCAAACCATAACCTGTATGTATATAGAGTAGTGTCTTGTTGGGTCCCAAGCCCTACTCCATAGAAGCTATTATTTCCATACACTGTACCAATGACCAAATAGCTTGAAGTAACTGGCTAGATTTGAACCAGCTAGATTTGAACCATACACCAGCAGTTCTGCATGTGCATCTGGCCAATGGGGCATGAAATAATGATTTGCATGATGAGGAGTAATCCTGTTATTTTTGGGATATGTAATGAAATGAGAAATGTGAATACCTTCTGTTTAAAGAAAGCATTACTAGCTTAGAAGATATATAAACGGGGGGGGGGGGGGGTCCACAATGAAAGAAATTTGTCTTCCAT
>BLSH010447086.1:196942-214614 GCA_018402905.1 Glandirana rugosa | reverse complement strand
AAAAAAAAAAAAAAAAAAAAAAAAAAAAAAAAAAAAAATGTAATTGGAACAACAGACTGATACCTAAATACAAATAGGGTTCGTACAAACTTCGGTAAATGACAACTGACAGAGTGTTGGAGACAACCATCAAATAAGGTTAGTAGTTGGTGGGAAAGTCATTTTATTATGAAAGATTCTAATCAAAACTTGAAGGGGGATCAATCAAACTCCAGTACAGGGGCACAAGAACTAAAACCAAAGTATAACTTTTCTGACGGGAGGACTTGGAATAAATGGGGGAACTCCATAAATTTCCAAAGCTAGTACAGAGGGGAGAGGGAAGAAAGGAGGTCTGACATGTATAATTCACGGACTTCAGCGAGAACTAAAAAAAAAAAAAAAAAAAAAAAAAAAAAAAAAAAAAATTAAAAAAAATTAAAAAAATAAATAAATAAATAAATAAATAAAAAGGGGCAGACTCGATGGACTACTCAGTCTTTTTCTGCCGTCACTTTTCTATGTTTCTATGTTTCTATGTTTCTATAATGTAGGAGTCTATGCTGTCAGAAGGCAACAGCACAGTGGTGAGGATTCTTCCATTCACCTCAATTGTGTGGATGGTGGAATAAGTTTTTTGTATTTGTCTGCCGGCTGATCGAAAAAAATGTTCCATGTATAACCAGCCTAACTGGTCACCACTTTATACTGGTAATGGCCCACCTACCCTTCAGTACACAGCAAATGATTAACAGCCTCAGCTGTGCATATTTTCCTATGAGAATGTGTAGAAGGGGTGTGTCCATTTCCTCAACTCAGGTCTCAGGTTACACGGAGCTCTCCTCACTATGCTATGTAGTGTGTGACATCAGATCCCCGCCCCTTGCCTTCTGTAGCTGAGAAATAGCCTTTGGTCTGTGTGTTTTAGGAGTATGTAGAGGAGAGAGGGCTGCAGATACACAGGTACTATGTATGTAGAATGATTTGTTTCATATCTGTGTATCATTTGAGGCTAGTCACTAGGGATGAGCCAACGGTTCGGCCCGAGCATAAGTTCGGACCGAACTTTCGCTGTTCAGGCGTTTGGCGAACAGCCAAACAAGCGGGACATTTGACCGTTTGTTCGCCCCCCCCAAACGGACCAAAATGCAATACGGCACTGAACAATGCATTGCAAGCCCTGATTGACTGAAGCGGTGAGAACTTCGGTCAATCAGGGCACAGAGCACTGCCAGAGTCATGATTGGATACTGTCATCATGACTTTATCCAATCATGACTCATTCCCTCCCCACAGTATATAAGTATTCTTTCAATGGCAGCCATTTTCAGTGTGTTTTCAGGATGGAGAGAGATCGAACAGGGCTCTGTTCAGTGCTATTAGTTAGCTAGTGTGCTAAACTGTGCTATGTTGCTTCAATTGTCAGTGTAGAATATTAGTTTAGTGTCAGTCTAGGGATAGTGTGAGTGTAGTGAGGAGGACCATCTTTCAGCTTTGCATAGTGTGCAGCTAGAGTAGGGACAGTTCAGATAGCGTCACTGTAGTGTAGTGAGACCGTGTCATTCATACAAACATTAGTGTATAGCTAGAGTAGGGACAGCTCTGATAAGGTCAGCGTAGTGACGATCGAACACCGTCTATTTGATTGTGTTACTGCAAGTTTAACACCATTTACTTCTGTGTGTGTTACTGCCAATTTTATGCCATATAGTTTTTTTCGTGTTACTGCCAGTTTAATGCAATATAGTTTTGTGTGCGTTACTGCCAGTTTAACACCATATAGTTCTGTGTGCGTTACTGCCACTTTAATGCCATATAGTTCTGTATGCGTTACTGCCAGTGTAACGCCATTTACTTCTGTGTGCGTTACTGACAATTTAACGCCATATCTTTTTTCTGCGTTACTGCCAGTTTAATGCCATATAGTTCTGTGTGCGTTACTGCCAGTTTAATGCCATTTACTTCTCTGTGTTACTGCTAATTTAACGCCATATAGTTTTGTTTGTGTTACTGCCAGTTTAACACCATATTGTTTTGTGTGCATTACTGCCAGTTTAATGCCATATAGTTCTGTGTGGGTTACTGCCAGTTTAACACCATACACGTGGTGGTCAGGCATCATTTCCTGTCTTTAGTGAGTTTGCCCATGCTATCCAGCCACAGCATGCAGAGGAGGTGGTGGACTGGCTTACTAAACCTTCCTCATCCTCTGTCACGCAAGCAGAGACAAGTGTGCAGTCCCCTGCAGTTGCCAGAGTGGATAAACCTGCCTCCTTGTCCACATCTATTCCTGCCATAGTCCCAACATCAGCCATGGAGGAGTCAGCTGAGTTATTTGACCACTTGCTCCTTGATGATGCCCAGCCATTACTGTACTCAGATGTTGGTTCTGAGGTGGAGGATGACAGGAACATGAACCTAGAGAGAGGGGAGAACACTGGTAGACAAATTGGCATTCATGTTCCCCCAGCCACAGTGTATTGCCAAGTTGCCTCCAGTGGTATTGATGATGGAGGAGATGGAGATGATGAGGTCACTGATGCGACTTGGGTGCCAGATAGAGCAGAAGAGGAAACTGAAGGTGAGACGGCACAATCCCAAGGAGGACGACATCAAGAAAGAGTGGAGAGCAGACATCCTATTCCATCACAATCTGCAGCTGTTCTCTCCCGGCCCACTCCCCAAAGCTCAGCTGTCTGGGCCCTTTTCAGCACATCTGCAGCAGATCGCACTGTATCTATCTGCAAACTGTGTCGTAGGCACATCAAACGTGGCAAAAACACCAGCCATTTGGGTACCACATGCTTAACATTGCAATTGTTTTACAGAAAGGCCAATTCTTACCTTCATGAAGAGCACCTCTATAGGTTTATGGTGTGAAGGCACTACATTGTGGCCTCATCATACACACTGGCACCCAGCTGTTGCTGAGCAAAATAAAGGCAGCTTGCAGGGAAAATGTCATTTTTTTTGGCTTTATAAATGCAATTTTTGCTGCAGCAGATTCCAGACATGGTACAGATCTGCCACTTCAGTCAGGTAGACTAAGGGGACCCCCAGGCACTATATTGGAAGGATTTTTTCATTTTTATGCTTTCGCTTTAAAAATCAAAAAATCACTGCTCATTTATAAAAATTACATTTTTCAAAAACGTTTTTTTCATTGATACATGTCCCCCAGGGCAGGGCCCAGACCCCTATAACCATTGTATGCACAATTACTTGCATAGTAGCCTTCAAAATTGGCACTTTTCATTTTTGAAGTTTGGGTCCCATTGACGTTAATGGGGTTCGTTATTCTAGTTCTGGTGCGAACCGAACAGTGGTCCAATCGGTGGCCAGACCATTTTGCAAATTAAAATATTTTGCAAACTTAAATATGCAGATCAATACATTTGGCCTAAGAGAGCATAAACTGAGTAAAAATGAACACAGGGATTTGGGTGAGTAAAAACACTTGGGACTTATGGAGCTATGTGCATTTAAAGCTGAAGTTGAATCTGTTTAGATTTCACCTTCTCTGGTTTCTTCTTTTCCCCCTCATCAACGTCATAATAAAAGCTTTTGAATAAAATGTTTCATTTTTTAATACACACCTTATTTTAATCCCAGTGGTAGCACCACTAGGTTTGTGTGATTCTCTGCAATGCAGACAGATTTGATGAAAACATCACAGCACTCTGCCTCGGTACTTCTCTCAAGAGCCCTCAGGCTTGATGCAAACAGTGGACTGGCTTTCAGGAAGAGTTAAGCAAAGAGGAAGTAAACTCCCCTGGTTTGCTTGTACCTATAGGTAAGCACATAATAAGGCTTACCTATTGGTACTGTAAATATGTCCTAGACTTGCACTGTTTAGGAGATATTTAGGCCTCATACACACGGGCGTTTTTTGACGCCGGCGTCTACTGACGTTTTTTTCTGCTCCCCATGTTAGTCAATGGCCACATAAAAAACGTCGGCGTTTTTGAGCTGTAGATGGCGTCGGCGTATCAGAGAACCCACGACCAGTGCGTTCCTTGGCTGCATCGACGTCAAAAAGCGCCACAAAACGCCACGAGACGCCAACAGATGCCAACAAACGCCACCTAATATTGTACCGGCGTTTTCCGGCGTTTTTTGACGCCGACGTTTTTAGGTTGAAAAATAGCAGAGGAATGATTTTTTTTTTAAAAAACGTCTATTGACGCCGACGCTCACTAGCGCTCCAAAAACGCCAATGCATAACGCCGAAAAACGTCGACTTTTTTTCCTTGACGTCAGGCCCGACGTTTTGTTTATTATTTTATATACGCCCGTGTGTATGAGGCCTTACTGTAAACGCCGCCGATGACATCACCAACGCATGTGCTCTGAAGGAATGGCTACCTGTGTTTCTTCAGAGCTCTCTGCCATGACCGGCAGCTGCTGTGTGCATGCATGGGAGTGATGTCATTGTGGCTCCGATCACTCACAGCGCCGGAGCCCGCGAACCCGGAAGAAAAACTGGGGAAGATGTCAGCTGTCTCAGCGGTGTGCGGGCGCCGCTGGAGGGCTTCGTTCTAAGGTAAGTATTTCATAATGAGCTAGTATGCGATACATGCTAGCTTATTATGAAAAAAAAAACATTTCCAAGCTCAACTTACCAATGAGCCTGCGACCAACAGTATGCATTAAAAACAGGGGTTTCGTTGCAGACATTTGCAAATACATGCATAAGCCTCAGAGCCCCGAAAAGGCACCCCATTTTCTGTGGACCTAAACTCTAATTTCTGTGAGTCTCCAACAATGGAAGAACATGCATTTAGATGGACAGGTGTAGGGCAGATAAACCTGAAAGGAGCCCACCGCTTCTTAAAGGCACAGGGCCACACTGAACACCCAGCCCATAGCACTATGGCAGCAAAGGTGTCAGTGCACTGCCTGGACAATCTAATTCATAGTACTACCCCCCTGTAACTGGTCACTGCAGCAAGGAGCATTGGAAAGGCAACGCAAAAAAAAAAAAAAGAAGAAAAAACAGGAAAAAAAGAAATTTCCAAGCTCAACTTACCTACCAGCCTGTGACCAACCGAATTGACCTGTCCAACACTATGCATTAAAAACAGGGGTTTAGTTGCACAAATTTGCAAATACATGCGTAAGCCACAGAGCCCCAGCAAGGCACCCCATTTTTGGTGACTTAAACTCTAATTTCTGTGAGTCTGCAACAATGGAAGCACATGCATTTAGGACATTGTTGGACTGGGTGTTCAGTGTGCCCCTGTGCCTTTAAGAAGTGGTGGGCTCCCTTTAGGTTTATCTGCCCTACATCTGTCCATCTAAATGCATGTGCTTCCATTGTTGGAGATTCACAGAAATTAGAGTTTAGGTCCACAGAAAATGGGGTGCTTTGTCGGGGCGATGCGACTTACGCATGTATTTGCAAATGTGTGCAACTAAACCCCTATTTTTAACGCATACTGTTGGACAGGTCAATTCCGTTGGTCGCAGGCTTGTCGGTAAGTTGGGCTTTGAAATCTCTTTTTTTTTATATGCATTGCCTTTCCAATGCTCCTTGCTGTAGTGTCCAGTTACAGGTGGGGGCAGTAACCACTTGTTTGTAATACTAGCTTATTATACCTTTATCTTACAGGTTTTTTTAAAGTTTGTTTTTTCTTGGGGTTAACAACCTCTTTAAAGTGGTTGTCAATCTGTGACAACCACTTTAACCTACAGGTAAGGCTATAATAAGCCTTACCTGTAGGTTCCCTGCATATCTCCTAAACCTACATGGTTTAGGACATATACAGTGTACTTGCATTGCTGACGTCATTCGGCACATGCGCAGTGAAGAAATGCTGTGCCGTTTCTTCACTTCGTTCGTGCCGTGACTGGCAACTCCTGCGCGCATGCGCAGGAGTGACGTTGCGTGACTCCGGCCAGTCACAGAGCCGGAGTCGCAGCCCCGGAAGGAAGAGTGGCTGAAGATGGACGTGGCCTGAACAGGGGACATCGTGGGACATTGCAGGTAGTGACGTGTTATGAACGTATAAAGAGAAAGTTCAGGTGCATGTAATTAGTGTCCAGCCGTTCCTGACTTCAGAGCATGCGTGTTTTGCAATACAACTTGTTGGACCAACTTCTCTGTACACACGATACAACGGTCGTATGAGAGCTTGTTGGTATTACTAAGTTTTCTAGTCTGCTCATACAACTTCTGTTGTATGACCGTTGTACGTCGGCTGTTCTAATCGCATGCACTAATGGTCGATTTAGCATACAACGGTCGTTCGTACGACTTGTTGTATACGATCCTCGACCCGTGTGTACGAGGCTTAAGACATTTCAATACAAGAGATACATCTATACATCTATTCAAGCTCAACAGGTTCTGCTTTATTTATAAGGGGAAAGCATCAATGAGAAGATGTTTTTTCATGAAACTTTATTTTACGTCACAAAACACATACACCGTCAGCGTCTGTATCTTATTCCTTCACATGCGGTGTCTTTTAGACCCCTTTCACACTGAAGCAGTTTTCAGACGTTTTAGCGCTAAAAATAGCGCCTGTAAAGTGCCTGAAAACTGCCTCACCTGCAGCCCCAGTGTGAAAGCCTGAGTGCTTTCACGCTTGTGCGGTGCGCTTGCAGGACATGAAAAAATGTCCTGCAAGCAGCATCTTTGGGGCAGTGCGGGAGCGGTGTATACAGCGCTTGAAACCACCCCTGCCATTGAAATGAATGGCCAGCGCTTCCAAAGTCCCTGAAAGCTCTTCGGAAGCGCTGCAACACGGGTGCTTTTAACCCCTTCTAAAACCGCTAAAACTAGTACTGCCACCCTGCCCCAGTGTGAGGGCTCTTACAGTCAGTGGCCTGCTTGTAAAATCTGTATCTCTTGTTACCTTCTGTACCTTTGCTGCTATCATGGGAAGGATGTGTACAGTCGTTTTTTCTTCAAATCTGTAATCAAAGTTAATTTTAAGTACGTGGAATAATTTTTTTTTTTTTTTTTTAATATTTAAATTTTTATTGCAATTTTTCAAGTTACACAGAAAATTTTGAGCATATATAACCATAAGTATTATATAACAAATGACTTCAACAAGCAGATACAGAGTCCATATAGGTTCCAAGGGCATGTAACACAGTGCTTTTCCTTAAGTCTAAAGCGAGGCTCTATAGAAGAAGAGGAAGTCCCGCCCAAGGGCCTTACGCTTGTTAAGAGTGGAAGATCTCACGCCCCGGCACCCCTAATGGGAACATAATGTGTCAGGGGGAGATGGTCTGAACCCTTCAGTTGTTGCCCGGCCCTGGGCTTTCAGAGCTACATGTAATAATGTCTTAACCTCTGTATAGCTTCGCCCAGTAGTTATTAATTGCTCTGTATCGTGGTGGAGTTCACCAAAATCAAGAAATTTAAAATTGTGAGATAATTGTTTAGTGATAATACCGTGTCTGCTGACATCTGAATAACCATTGAACTGACTGCGATTCCTCACTCCCAGGGTTATTGTCCTGCTCGTTTTGTTGAGCTCCGCCCCCGCCTCTCCCAGCCGGGTGATACTGAGGCGGGGAAGGGCTCCTGAGGTTTCTAGGTGGGGGTTAGGTGGGAGTTTAGTGTAGTGTTGGTGTAAATGCAATAATTATGAAGGCCTAGTGTTTTGAGATTATTTAGAATGCTTAAGCATTCGCTTGTTTTAACCAAGTGATCCACGGGGACCAGTGATCTAGAGTTACTCGATACTTTTTATCATGGGTTGCCGATGCGATTTCGTATGAGGAGTGTAAGCTAGTTAGTTCTATAGTGTCCTGAACATTGGCGATTTTTTCCGTTTTCCACAGCTTAGTGATACTCAGCTTTGCTGCTAAGAGAACATGAGTATAGATTGCTTGTAGATTTAAAGGTACCTCTCCGATGGTTAGGTGTAATAAAGCAAGAGCTGGATTTTTGGTGATATCAAGATGTGTTATGTCATTGAGAATGTGGAATATTTTCCCCCAGTATGATTGTAGCATTGGGCACTCCCAGAGGATGTGGAGTAGATGACCTGTTGGAGCTTTACATCTCCAGCAGGTGTCCCTGCCTTGTGGGCTGAATTTAGCAATGCGATCTGGTGTCATATACCATCTAAGCACTACTTTTGTGTATAGTTCCCTCAAGGATGAACTTTGTGTGTATTTAGGTATAGAGTGGATGGCTTCTTTCCATTGTTCATCCGAGAAGAAGTTTCTAATGTCTGCTTCCCATTGTTGGTATGGTTTCAGTTTTTGAAAGGATTTTTTGTTTTGTAAAGTGTGGTAGAATAAAGATATGCCTTTGTGAGCATGCTGAGTTGTCGTGAGATATTTCCAAACCTGTTCAGGAATTTGGTATGAGAGATTAGCAATGTCATGGATGCTATGTTGTATTCGGAGGTAATTGTACTGTTCGGTTTGGGGGAGATTGTAGTCTTGCTGAAGTTGCGGGAAAGTTTTCTGTTTAGACCCCTCTAGCAAGTCTTGGATTAATTGGATGCCACATCTTTGCCACTGTACTATATTGAGATCTGGGGTTACTAATGTGAGCGCTGTGATAGGGATAGGCGGCGAGATCATTTGTTGTGTACTTGGTGCTGATTGAATGAGCCTTTGCCAGGCTTTTGCTGCTGCCCTCATGGTGGGTGGTAGTGCTGTGGAGATCTTGCTTTGGTAGGGGCTAGCTAGTAGCCAAGATTGTAAGTGCACACGTGGTGTTGAGGCTTGTTCTATTGAGCCCCACATTGTTCCTATCAAGGGGGACATCCAACCTTTTGTCTGAGCTAGAATAGCTGCTATGTAGTAGTCTTCAAAATCTATATACCCTGTACCTCCTGCTCGGTTGTGTTTTGTTAGAACTGCTCGATTGCATCTGGGTTTTTTCCCCTTCCACAGGAATCTGTTAAGTACCGTCTGTAGGAGTTTAAAGAACCTTTTTGGAATAGGGACGGGTAACGTCCGGAATAAATATAAGAGTTGAGGTAGGTGAAGCATTTTAAATGCTGCCAGCCTCCCGGACCATGATAGTTCATGGACCGCTATTTTTTTGAGATCTAATTGTAGGTTTTTAAGTAGTGGGATATGATTTGCTGCGTAAAGTTTTTCCACTTTCTTGGTGAGTTGAATGCCCAAATAAGATATGCTGTCTTTTGCCCATGCGTATGGGAACTTATTTTGCAATAGTAGGCTTGTGGTTGTATCTAGACCTAAATCTAATATATAAGATTTGGATTCGTTTACTTTATAATATGAAATCTTACTGAATTTTTGTAATATTCTTTGAGTTTCTGCCAGGGAAGAAGCCGGGTTGGATAGAGTCAAAATGACATCGTCTGCAAATGGACTAATCTTGTGGGTGTCTGGACCTATTGTAAAACCGGAGATTTTCGGGTTAGTCCTGATCAGAGTAGCTAGGGGTTCCATCAAAAGATTGAATATTAATGGTGAAAGTGGGCATCCTTGTCTGGTACCATTACTTATTTTGAACGGTTTAGACAATGCGTTAGAGGTGAACACTCTTGCGGAGGGGGTATCGTATAAGGCCATAATGGCATTATAAATATTATCTTGGAACCCGAATTTGTGAAGTACTGCGCTGAGGTATTTCCAGTGAACACTGTCGAACGCCTTCTCTGCATCTAGGGCCAGAAGCAGAGAAGGCGTTCCGGTGGATCTTGCATGGTGAATGATGTTTATAAGCCGTCTTGTAGCATCAGACGCTTGTCTGTTTTTGGTAAAACCCGTTTGATCATTATGGATAAGGGACGGAAGAATGTCTATTAGCCGGTTCGCTATGGTTTTTGCATAAATTTTTATGTCTAGGTTCAATAGCGAGATTGGTCTGAAGTTGTGGGGTACATTCGGCTCCTTCCCTGGCTTAGGCAATGTTATTATAGTGGCCTGTAACATTTCGTCTGGAAAGTAGGAAGAGAGCGCAGCATTATTAAATATTTTAATAATCTGAGGTATCAGTATTTGGGCAAATTTTTGATAGTATTCCCCGGTAAGGCCATCAGGGCCGGGGGCTTTGTTGAGTGGCAAGTTTTTGATGGTGTTGAGCAGTTCCTGTTGTGTAAAAGGGGCGTTTAACAGTTCTAGTTGCTGACTATTAATAGTTGGCAATTTTATATTTTGGAGGAACTGTTCGATATCATTAGCAGTTGGCTGGTATACTTCTTGGTCTGTGGTCAGATTGTAAAGGTCACTGTAATAAGCGCTAAACGCATCAGCTATTTTTTGTGGGTCAGACGTTTTTTGTTTTGAGTGGGGATGAATTATGTGGTCAATTCTGGATTTAATGCAGCATCCTTTTATGCGGCGCGCTAACGTGGAATAATTTATAATCAACTCATTATTTTTTTTTTCTCTTATTTTACAGGTTCCTGATTCTAAACATGAGGAACAAGGTGTGGTTGCCACATTAGTAGCCGTGATTGAGAATGCAGGGGAAACCATAAGAAAGAGTGCAAAAGTCCTCCTAAAGAAGGCAAAATCTGGTCTTCTTATTCAGACAGACAAAGCTGTGTACAAACCAGGACAGAAAGGTAACAAAGTGAAGAAAGTTCCTGTATTCTCAAGCCTTCTGCTCCCATCCTTGTGTTGCAATGCAATTTCTTTTAGCATTTTTGGTGCACTGACACATAATTCTAAGGCCAAAAAAAAAAGGAAAAAATGTGTAACTTTATCAGTTCTTACTAAGTGTTACTAAACCCGCCACAATAAAATCACTGTGTATATTACTATTATTATTCTTATTATACACGATTCATATAGCGCCAACAGTTTACGCAGCGTTTTACAATGTAGAGGGGGGACAGCACAATTACAAAACAATTCAATACAGAAGGGACAGGAGGGCCCTGCCCATGGAGCTTACATTCTAAAGGGAGGGAGTGGTACAAAAGGTAATAGCTATGGGGATGATTTGACGGGGGTGGTTTGAGTACAGTTCTTAGGTGGGTGTGGGATAGGCTTCCCTGAATAGATGAGTTTTCAGTGATCTCCTGAAGGTAAACAGGGTGGGGGCTGATTGGACATACCGGAGTAGGAAGTTCCAGAGGATCGGAGAGGATCTAATGAAGTCATGCAGTAAAGCATGCTTGTTATACTCACTGTGGAACCGTAGGGGTTAATCTGCATTGTGTAAAAAGGCTGTTTGATCCTGTCTCCTCTCATCCTCCTCTTCTTCCACTGTCCCCAACCCATCTTCTGATAAGACAGAGCCTTTGGAGTCACTTTGCACACGCTCAGTTTGGTGTGTACTGCTAGAGAGTTTTCTTTTCTTGAGAGAGTGCATGTGATCAGCACAGGGCCAATTAGCACTGTCCAGACAGAGGGTCAGGGGTCCTGCAGCCTCATAGGACAGTCAGGGGAGAATGAAACCTCCTTCTACAAGCTTTAACCAGACACTGGTACTGTTGACGTCACTAGACTGCTATATACTGTTGATGAGAAAAGGTATTTATCAGTTTATATTTACTAAAATAATTGCATTCCCATGCTCTGTGTACTGTGGGAGATCAGATATAGTGAATCTAAACCCAAAAACAAAAATGTACAATATTGCAGCTTAGAAGTGACTGTTGCACTATTTTTTTTTCATTTTTTTCTCTTTTATTTTTACCTGGAAACCCTGCAAATAACACATTTCTTGTCCCTTTGGGGTTGATTTACTAAAACTGGAGAGTGCAAAATCCGCTTCCAGGTTTTATTGTCAAAGCTTAATTGAACAAGCTGAAGTTAGAAGCTGATTGGTTACCATGCACAGATTTTGCACTCTTCAGTTTTAGTAAATCAACCCCTTCAGGTCTACACTCATTTCTCCATTGTATCTGTTGAGGAAGCCATGGTCACACAGGCTGGACTTCAAATATTAAACAGCAGCAAGAAATCACTGCAAAATGTGTGACTCACTTTTGGGTGCTGTTATCCTTTAATGCCACCCCAAACACAATGTGATTCTACTGTAATTGTCACTTGACAAGATTGCGCAGCAATTGCACCAAATCGCTTCTTTAAAAATGTATCTATTCTGATCATTAGTGTGGACCAAGAGCTGTCTTTGACAGCTCAGTCTCTGTTCTGGCAAAGTGCGTTACATGGGTGGCAAAACATTAATCTCCATAACAAGGTGGATTGATGGGACTTGTAGTATTGCAAAATAAAGGTTCTTTGTGCTCTCTTTTAAGATCACAGGAAAGTGACATTAACACCACATTTATGGTGAAATCAACAGGTATTTTTGTACTTGCTGAAAATGTTCATAGCTTGAAAAGAGAAAATGAATGCAGTCACCACATCTAAAGACTAGTACCTTGCAATATCTACAATTTTAGAGTTTTGGTTTAACTGTGCTTTACTCTTCACCTATCAAAATGTCTGTAATATTTTTATTACTATTTATGTTAAATAAGTATGATTTCATCTTACATACCCATTATGGCTTTTCTAAATGCAAACAGCATGCATGTGTTTGTAAATGAACTGTAGTCAAGCTTCTCTAAAGTTGAATAATAATATTAATACTTTATTTATGTTTGCAGTTCACTTTAGAATTCTGGCCATCAATGAAGATTACCAACCAGAAAACAGAATAGTAAGTTTTCAAGTTAAAACAAACCTGTCATAACAAAAAAATGGAGCTGCTATTGTTGCCCTCTTGAAAATGCTAACTGCCTGGTTGATATTTGGAATCTTTCTTTCAGTTCTTGGAGTCACTGACCTGGAACTATTATAAGGCTGGCCATACATTAGACAATTTTATTGTACAGTTTTCCTTGAGACTTTCCAAAACCATTTAATATGAGTTCACACCTAAACACTTTCCATTTGTATGCAATCAGGCAGGCCCTACTACTAGTGGATGTAAACCCACCACTCACCCAGTATAAACTAATGGCACAGTATTAATGTGTCTATATACATGCAAGCATCCTGCATGCATCCCTACCTTGCAAATGTCACCCACTTCAGCAATAGCAGCCCCACAAAACTCTGGAATCAGGGTAGTTCTCTTTGCTGGAGCTTGGTGGGTGGACTCCCTACCCAGCTCTACACTCCCATACTCTCCTATTCCTGAGTTTTTAGAATAATCTAGTCAAAACTCAGGAAAGACACCACATGACTTCATCATGCCGAATCATGCTGAGGTGTGGAGCAGCCAATCCTGGGAGGGCTGGAGAAGAAAGGAGGGAGATGAAGCTCTGTATGCTTGTGCATGAGATAAGGAAATGTCACTTACAGCACGGGGAAGAAATGTTTCCTGTTTCCCAGTGAGACATTTTTTTCTTACTAAAAAAAGATAACAGGATTTCTCAGAGCTGGATAAACTCTTCATGGTAAGACTGGGCACAGATGACATGGCATCCTATACTCTACTAGGTAGAAGCCTTAATAATTTTTTTTTTTCAGGTTTACATCCACTTTAAAGGTAAATCTAAAGGAAATTTAATTTCGAAAATTGTAGAATGCATGGCCAGCTGTAGATCAACATAGTAAAATAAAAGGCACATGTTCTTATATACAAATTGTTCTTGGTAATGGCGGCTGGTGTTAATATTTTGGGGGGGTGGCAAACAAACTTTCCCCCCCACTCGCCTTGCCACTGCATATATGTCAGCATGCTGTGTACAATGACTATATACAACAAAGACTGCGACATAGCCAGCTCTCTGTCCCACATCTGCGCCCCCCCCCCCGGGCACGCTGGTGACGGACAGCCTTACCTTAGGAGATAAGGAGGAGAGGTAGGGCTGCTGCTCCTCGCTCCAATAGAGGGAATAACTGGGGCTTCTCCTCCCGGCCAAACAGGAAGTGGGTCCTGATACTCCCTGGCCATTCGGGACTCCGGACCAGCTTCCTGATTGGCTGTGAAGAGAAGCAGGAAGACCTGAGACTCCCTGGCCAATCGGGTCTCAGGACCAGCTTCCTGATTGGTCGGGAGGAGAAGCAGTAAGACATTAGCGAATATTAATTTACTAATGTCAAAGTGGGGGGGGGGGCACATGCATCTTTAATGATCAGCCACTGGCGTGGGGAAAAAAAGCCTAGGCGGCCTGAGCCTTTCATTGTGCCATATTCACACAGGTGCTCGTTGTATATGTGTAGCGGTACCCCCGTAGGGGCTGCTGAGTGTTGTAGTCCATCTGTCACCCTGCCCAACCAGGCACACATTTTCCAGTCACTCTCAGACAGAAAATAGTCCATGTACTTTGTTTTGTATTTTATTGAGGGGATTCCGGGGGGGGGGGCACTTGACCCCCTTGCCCCTACCTTCGGATGCCCATGCATGGAGGTGCTGGGGATCCAAAGACCAGCGAAGAACTGGCATGGGTTAGGACAGCACCGGATTCCAGGACAGATAAGTGTTGCTTTATTAAAAGTCAGCAGTTACAGTATTTGTGGCTACTGATGTGCCCAAAAATACTCTTTAAGTGAGAGTTCTTTTGAAATGTTAATGTATCAGAAAAGTAATGAAATACAACTATTTTCTTGATACACTTTAATAGTAATTGTTATTGTAAATAATTAGGATATAGCTATAGTTATCAAAGTGCTATTGGCTAATTGGCATATTATTATGAAGTGGAAGTTGTTGTAGTAAAACCCTTATATATACCCAGTGCAGTGATTGGCCTTAGGTTATATATAGAGATTAAACAAATCATTCTATATCAATTGTACTTGTTTATCTGCAGTCCTCTCTTCTCTACGGCCATTCAAAATGCAGAATTTATAAAGCTTGTCTGAACTGTCAGTAAAAATGGGGCAGAGAGCTGAAATTAAACCCTACAGGGCTCAGTGAGGAGAACTCTGAGACCTGATTTGAGGCAAGGGACACCCCCTTCACACAGCACACAAGGAACACAGCTGAGGCTGTCAATCACAGGATGTATGCTGGAGCTCCCTTCCTTCTTCTTTTTTCTCTTGGTATCAGGAAAACTTATCAGAAGCAGCTCATGCAGATAGCAAAGGAACAGGGCAGCAGACAGAAATGATACTTAGTGCTCTTAATTGAGACAAGTACACACTTTAGAGCAATATGATTTCCTGACGCATCATTGCAGCACACGCTGGGTTGTGACTCCCACAGCCTTATAGGATAGGTTAGCTATTAATTTTAGAGGGAGAGACCCCACAGCATTCTCCTTTTTTTCCCCACGTTACAGGATGGATAGATACGTGTTAAAAGCCATTACCGCAATTCGTCCCACCAGGTTATGCCTCTCCTGGCTGGAAGTCCTTTCCTGTGCAGTCTCTAAAAGAGTTATATGGAGGGAACTTCAATCTGGTGGTCTCGGGGGAGCGTAAGAAGCTTTGGTGTATACAAGCCTTAAATAGGCTTAGAGATACTGCAGTGACTATCCAGTATACTTTCTCTTTCCTCCTCAAAGAATTTCCTCTGGCTCCTCTGGGCCCTGTAGTTCCATGGGTGTCGGGACATATTCAAAGATGGCAGCGCTAGCTTTTTCTGCATCTGCGCATGCACAAACCGGAAGTGACATCAACGGGAGGTCCGGTTTTCCCTTATCCAAGATGGCACAGGGCGCCGCGGATCGCTACTGCGCATTTGCGGTGACGTCACTTCTACGGCAGGTTTAAAAACTGCAGCTGATCTCTCCAGAGGAGCTGGCATTATTCCTGCCATTTTTTCTGCATAAAGATCAACATGTTTTTGCTGCACACTAGAACTAGCCCTGCTGCCCAAGGTACTGCTTTTCTTACTATACTCACTGGTCTCATGGTATCTTTATCTGTATCTGTAAAGACTCTGTGCTCTCTCCATAGGAATCTCTCTACCATATCATTGTTAATACTGCAGGTGTTTCATCCTTTTCTTTCATGGAGGCCACTGCTCAAGCTAACCACTCACAGCCTGTAAGGTAAGGGGTCTCCTGATGGGTAAGTAGTGAAGATGAGAAAAAGAGAGCACAACCACTGCACTGTGGTGTCCGGACAGCCCTAACAGGTCAAGATCATCAAACTCAAGGCGGAAAGAGCATTCAAGCCATGCATCTACATCCGCACACAGGAGGTCTTGGAGAAGCCGGTCGAGATCCTCATCCCACCACCGCCATTTGGGCCATAGAAGATCACATTCATCTCACTGCCACAGCAGTCATTGCACCCGTCCTGCTGCAAATGCATGCTGGGTTTGCCAAGCAAAAGCCCTTCCAGATAAACTAGCCTGCCGCACATGCTTCAGTGAAGCAACCAAAGAGAAGGAGTCAGATGCCAGAGAAGTATCAGATCTCATTAGAAGATCGGCATGAGAAACAATTCTAGAGGCATCAGCTCCCGAGACAGACAGAGCTGCTCAAAGCAATTATCCTGGAACGTCTCACCCTACACTGCAGACTGAATCCTCATCTGACAGTGAAGACATGGAAGTTTCAACAGCAGGATTCGATTTCACACTAGTTGAACCGTTTGTCAGATCGGTTGGGAAGAAACAAAAGAAACACCACAAAAGATTAGAAAATTCTTCCCGAACTTAAAAAAAGAACCATAGGCTTTCCTGTTTGTCGACAAATTAGAGACCCTCATTAAGGATGAATGGCAGAATTCAGACAAAAAGACAAGCCTCAATAATAGATTAGCAAAACTATACCCGCTTAAAGAGCCAAAGGTGAATTCATTAATTTATGCTCCTCTGGTTGACGCATCCTTAATGCACCTGGCCAGACATGTAACTCTGCCCATAGAGGACGCAGTAACATTCAGGGATGTGCTCGACAGGAAAATTGACCTTGACCTTAAAAGAGCATACTCAGCGGCAGGCGGTGCCTGCAGGCCTGCCATCGCCTCAGCAGCAGTTGGCAGAGTAATTACTGGATGGACCTCCAGCATTGAGAAGTCACTACGAGAAGGAGCAGATCAGGAAAAAATCATAACTTCTTTCCAAGAACTCAAACTAGCAGGAGATTTCGTGGCAGAAGCCGCAGTGGATGTCATTAGATAATCGGCAAGAGCAATGCTGGCTTCAGTAATTTCCAGAAGGGCCCGATGCTGAAGCCCTGGATAGTTGATGCAGATACTAAAACAAACTGGTGCAAGGTACCCTACAATGGGATTAACCTGTTTGAACCAAAACTAGATGGCACCATTTCCAAAGTGACAGGCGGAAAGTCAGGGTTGATTCCCTCCAACAGAAGACAAAAAAACGTTAGACTCTTTTCTTCAGACCCGTAAAGAGGTCAAGGAGAACTTGAGAAAGGGTCCAGATATCCTAAAACGAATGGATATAGAAAACCCTTCCAAAACGAACTTTCTACTTCAAGAAACTACAAAAACAGAAGACAACCTCCCTTAGTTGGGACTGAAAGGCGGACAGTGAAACCTTTACCACGGTAGATCAAAACCAAGTTTGTCCAATTAGGGTAACATCCCATGGAACGTGGTCAAACAAAATCATAGACGTAGTTGATAGGTCCCGAAGTCGTAGCCCGGGAAGACCTTTAATGACTTCGGTCGTAACGAGAACGGCTAATAGATTACTGTAGGTGACGCCGAAGACGGTGCTTTAGAGGACGATCAAACTCAAGAACCTTTCTTCAATACTAAAAAAGGACTAGACGAGGAAGAGCATCACTGAAGAGTTACGACCTCCAGGTAGGTCATTAATGAGACGGTTGACGACGACTCCGCTACCGTCCGGACGTCCGTGGCGGACGGCGACTCATACGAGAAAATTCCAGTTCCAGTTAAAAGGACAGCTCGTG
>BLSH010447086.1:180873-191225 GCA_018402905.1 Glandirana rugosa | reverse complement strand
AGGATGACTTTTCGTAAGTTGTTGGGGTTCTGGGGGAAAACCGTTTTTGTCATTTGTTGTCGTGTCGATGACCGTTCGGATCGAAACTACTGGTTATATTTACTCGTGTCGGATAACATAATCCCACACGCGGCCGAATCGCAAAAAGGGCTCCGGTCCTAAAGCTGGAAATCCTTCCGGTCCTTAAGTGGTTAAACCCCAGATATTTCACCAAAACCCCCTAACGGTGCTCCTAAAAAAATTGTAAAAAAAAATAAACTTGTAAAAAAATAATAGAAATAAAAACTATTGACATCATCCACTGCCCTACTGACACCATCAGTATAAATACACATGCACACACATATGTGTTTGAGCTTTGAGGCGCACACCCTAATACAATAGGCTGTGCTCATTTATATTGGTCATCAAAGCTAGGCTTGCCAGTAGCTGTGCTGTTGTTTACTGTTTTTGCCAAAAGGGGGTCTTGGGGTTGTTGAATGCTTTTCAGTAGGAATGGGCCAAACACCCCCCGGTTCGGTTCACACCAGAACACCTTGAAACAGGCAAAAAGTTCTAGCAAACATGCAAACCCTATTAAAGTCTATGGGACACGAACATGAAAAATCAAAAGTGCTACTTTTAAAGGCTCATATGCAAGTTATTGCCATAAAAAGTGTATGGGGACCCAGGTACTGCCCTAGGGGACATGTATAAAGGCAAAATAACGTTTTTAAAATAATTGTTTTTAAAGGAGCAGTGATTTTAATGATGCTTAAAGTGAAACAATAAAAAGGAAATATTCCTTTAAGTATGGTGCCTGAGATTGTCCTCTTAGTCTGCCTGTAGTGGCGCATCTGTGTGATGTATAGAACATGCCACAGCAATAATGACATTTCTAAAGTATAAAATGTCATGTAATGTATTGCCAGCTCCTGGCAATAGAGATTACATTTTTTTTAAAAATGGTGTATGTTCCCCCCAGTCCATAAGGGGAACTCCACACCATTTTTTTTTAAATGGCGTGGGGTCCCCCCAAAATCCATACCAGACCCTTATCCAAGCATGCAGCCTGGCAGGGCAAGCGCCCCCCTCCTGAACCATACCAGGCTGCTTGCCCTCAACATGGGGAGGGTGCTTTGGAGTGCCCCCAAAGCCCCTTGTCCCCAAGGGCCTCTCACTGACAACCCTGGCCGGTGGTTGTCAGGGTCTGCAGTCTGGGGGGCTTATCAGAATCTGTAAGCCTCCTTTAATAAGGGGAGATCTGCCCCCCTATGTGAATGTGTACATTGTACCCCTACCCATTCACCAAAAAAAGTAAAAACCACAAGAGACAGTTTTTGACAATTCCTTTATTAAAAAAGAAAGTGTCCCACGATGTACATCCACTGTCAATCACATCGCCCGACGCACCCGAAAAATAGAAAAAAACGGAAAAAGCTCAGTCTCAATGGGCTCCCATCAAATGCTGTCTCTTCTCTTTGACAGCTCTTATATAGGCAAGGCCCAGGCCACTAGGTGATCATCACATGATGTCATAAGGGAGCGGGGTCACTCGGTTGCATCACCGGTTGGCCCCACTCTTGCCTATATAACAGCTGTTAAAGAGAAACACTTTTTAAAAGATACTGCGCTAGTGGTAAAAAGGGAGGGGGGTGAGCGGCAACACTACGACTAAACCTGTCGTTAATATTCAACTATAGATATATAATATAGCGCTCAACTAAACTGTGCAAACAGCAAACATAAATACAATCTTAATGAATCATAAATATTGTATAAAGTGCAAAAATGTGCAATATGTGCAAAAATGCAGTACTCCAAATTCAATATCCAAAATTAGAGAACTATTAGAAGTTTGTGTAAGTGCAGAAAAAAAGGAAAAGGAGGAAAATTATAGTCTATGTCCCAATATATAATCGAAAATCAAAAATTCATCAAAGTGTAGATCATAGGTGGTGCCAAACTGTGAGGCTAAAGGAGTTGAAAGGTGTGCCCTCAGGAGGAATCCAATCCCCTATAGGTGAAAGGCTTACCAGAGGTAAGATATATTTACGCCAGAATATATATACAGGACTCTGGACATCCAGGAACAGGAGACAAACGTCACACTCTCCTCAGACGACAACCCGCATGGACAGTAGTTGGTCTTGCTTGTAAGACCGGCAGCCATAGGTTGGTTCCTTGATTCCACGGCCAGGTATCACTCCATATTCCAATAAGGCCAATAGGGGAGAGGTCAATCACCTTTTGGGGCTCACCAACCACGGATGTTCAGGGCGCATGTAGGTATGGATCCAAAAAAAGGGGGAAAAAACTCGAATAGTGTAAAACCTCCCTGAAAGAGGTGCATTTATTGAAAAACGAGATATAAAACAAAATAAAAATGCCGGCAGACGTAGAAACAAAAACGCAGAAATTTTGGGGTCAGCAGCTTCCGACACGTTTCATCTTATCAGAAGTCATCTGGGGGTTACCGACCCCCCAAAACGCTGCGTATATATAGCAACATGCACCCTCAATTGGAAGAGCCGCACTTCCGCCCGGAATCCATCCGGCATGCGTTTCAGTGACGCACTGCCGGTGAATTCCGGAACTGGCGCGGACCGATAAAGACTTTTGCTGTCAAAGAGAAGCGACAGCAGTCAGCGGGAGCCCTCCCATCAAGGCAGAGCTTTCTCCATTTTTTCAGTTTTTTCTATTTTTTGGGTCCGTCGGGTGGAATCATTGACGTGGATGTACATCGCGGTACACTTTTTCATTTCTTTTCTTTTTTAATAAAGGAATTGTCAAAAACTGTCTCTGGTGGTTTTTACTTTTTGACACTTTTTTGGTACAATGTACCCGATACCCATTCACATGGGGGACAGGATCTGGGAGCTTCCAGATTCTGATAAGCCTCCTGCCCGCATACCCTGACAACCACCGGCCAGGGTTGTCAGGAAGAGGCCCTTGTCACCATCAACATGGGGACATGGTGCTTTTTCCAGTTAAAAGTTACCATACATCCAGAGGTAACTGTAAATATGCAAACCATCACGGCTGCAAATTTACTGTTTCTTGTTGAGTTGGTAGGTGGCACCACCTGTCAAACTTGCCCATTCACGTCAATGAAGGCACACTGCAACTGCAAGCCAAACACCCAACTTGCGGTTGCAATGCTTTAGTCCCAATAAAACTAGCTGTTTGGCCAAAAAAAGCAGGGTCACCTGCTGAATGCCTGACAGCGACTGCTTGGCCCTTAGCTGCCCTTTTAAAATCCATCCACCATTGTTCACTTTTCTAACGCTATCCAAGCATGAACCTAGCCTAAGGAAAAAGCACATGAGAAGCTTTCAAATTAAGACAATGAGAAGTGGCTAGAGTGGAGGATGGGCACAGAGATAAACAAAAATACTAAATTAGATTCCCTCCAGGGCAGCAAAAGATAAGACAGATACAAAAGGTGTTAAAAAATAATGAGAATTTTATTGCTAAAATTAAAACAGCATATTTTTGGTTGGCTAGACAGAAAACAACAGTGTGGGGCCAATATAAAAAAAAACATATAAATTATTGTACAATAATAAAAAGCAAAAAGTCCAAAAGTGACAAAGAATAAGTCCCACTGTGTTTATGATTGGTGAAGTATGCATTTGGCACAGCAACGCCAATACACGTGAAGATACTTCTTAAAGCGCTCAGATATCCAGCCACTAACCAAGTGAATTCAAAACTCACGATAGCAAATGGCTACCATTACAGCAGCATATATACGCCTGTGCAAGTCTGGAAATACCTCAGGAGTCAATGCAGCAACCCACTCCCAATGTACTCCAACTAGGGTAAACAAAGCTCACCACGAGCCAAGAGAGTTTTCCAATAGTGTAATATGTTTATTGCCAAATAAGAGCATAGCAGTATAAAATCCAAAAGGTAAAATCCTGTTAACTCACATGGTTGGTAATATGTTGATTTTAATTTTTGTAACTATAATTCTCATTAATTTTTTGACACCTTTTGTATCTGTTGGACTTA
Source organism: Glandirana rugosa (assembly GCA_018402905.1). Lineage (NCBI taxonomy): Eukaryota > Metazoa > Chordata > Amphibia > Anura > Ranidae > Glandirana > Glandirana rugosa. The sequence goes on along the minus strand of BLSH010447086.1, from coordinate 187,229 downwards.
CTTTTTGCTGCATGAAAGCCTCTGGGTGAATCGAATTCGTTATATTTGTGTGTTCATTGGGGAGAGCAGCAGAAATAAAATAGAATCCGTAATGACTGAGGCTATGCTCAATTATCATGCTGCTGTTACGTAAAAAGTGAAACCCATACCTCCCAATTTTCTCAGATAGAAATGAGTGTCGTCTTTTAGTTCAAAACAAGTAGGCAAGGAACAGATCCCTGCCACACCTCCAGTTACGCAGGCTACAAAGCATCGATAGGTTGAAAAAAGATTGGTTAAACCCAAAAAATGTTTTTGTTTTTCCCTTCTACGTTTTTTATATTGGCTTTTTAAAATGACAAATTCAATAGTTTAGATGGCAAATTAAATGTTTCAAGAAGCATAACCCTTTTGGTAGTTAAAGGAATAATTGACTTTTTGCAAAAATGTAATGATCACGCCCATATTAATGAAGTAAATAAATGGGCATTTATTAAAATTTAGCATTCAAACCTGCAAAGCATTGCAACCCAATTCAGTGCATCATGGGTGAAATTCACAGTCTTCTGCATTGTCTCCCCCAGGCATATGTCCTTATGTAAATACAAGTGTGGTGATGTCACTACACTTGTGCTTGCATAATCTGCAAATCCCCTTGCCTCTGTGGAAGATGGGACATGTAGTTTTCCCATTTGCAGATCCTTGTGAATGGATGCCATGGTTGTGTGAATGGAGCCAAACAAAACAGTGTACTAAATTTAAAAAAAGGATGCTGCAGGGAGAAGCAACCTGTGATTTACAGAAGGAGGGTTGAGGGTGGACAGTTGGAGACTGTAACCACTTTTAAAATATGGATGTAACGTGAAACATGGTCCCTAAGGTGGACTGTGACTTTAACTAGTTTTAATGGAGGTCTATGCATCAGATTCAAAGTAAGAACAACTGAGGGGGAAAGAGGGGGGCAGAGGCATTTGGTTTCAAAACAGGGGAAATAGAGTTGGGAGCTATGGAAACATGATAATACAACCTTGAGTGTAATTTAAAATAAATGATCTAAAATTTAAGAATATAATTTATTAGCACCATTTTGGCTAATCAGAAAAGAATTCTTAATTGTATTGGGTAGAATCGTTTGAAGCATTTTGTGGCCTTCTAGGATCCAGGAAAGAACCGAATTCGTCAGTGGCTGAACGTGAATACCAATCAAAGAATTGCTGAGTTTTCTTTTCCTCTGTCCTCTGAGCCTCCACTGGGGGAATATTCAATTCGGGTGGGGGATAGAGTCCAAGCCTTTACTGTGGAAGAATATGGTGAGGAACTTTCATATGTTTTTTCGGAAACACATAATTATAGAGGGCATTGTAAGTAATAACTTTAGGTTAGGGGTGTGATACAATCATAAAATATGTTTTTTTATTTCCACCATGAAAGACATTTTGCAGTTTAAATTGAACATCATAGGCCATTCACCCAAAGGACAACAATTCAATAGCAAAATATTTTGACTAGTTAAACTCTGAAGTAAGTGTTAGTTATCTTTAGTTCACCAATCAACCATTGTTAACACTGTCTTAGAATGTGCACCCTGGTCATCCTGCAAATCATGTGCTGTACCTCAAGAGATCCCCAATCACAGAATATCTATGTAGTCGTACCCTCAAAGGGGATGCTGACTGATGATGATTAAAGGTGATTAAAATACAGTCACCTACATTAAGAAGATAATAAGAGTTCTTCTCCTGATGGTGCAGAGGTTGACAACACACAGACGTTGCTGTCTCCATGCACACTGACCCAGTGACCAGTCTAGGGTATGTCTTTTTAGGGTTTAATGCTGAATAAACTTGTAACTGAAGAAGGGTATAGGGCATGGGATACTCCGATAAGTACAGATTCAAAGAAGAGAACATCTGCCCAGATTTGGCTTCCTGGTGCCTTCCAGTGAGGAGATAGAAGACTGGATCCTCAGAGGTGAAGTCCGAGAGGTGTTTCTGTAGTTGCAGATAGGGCTCCTAGGCTCTCCCACAGCCAGGACCATGATGAATAGCAATTGAACCCATGGCAAAACTTTCAGAGATGGCAGTTTTCCCAGTTGGCGAATCTCTTAGACCAGATGTGTAGACTTGTTTTCCAAAAGATAGGGTAAGCCCCAGTGATGCCCTTGGGCCTAGCGACAAGAACAGCTCAGCAGCAACTACTCAGGCCTCAGTCTGAAGCAAGAGAGGTAGCACATATTTTCCCCAAATATTTATACTCTCCTCATCATACACCAGTGGCTTGAACCTCCTACTGGGCTGACCAAAAGGAAAATGAATAGTCATATCTCAGCCAAGCAGGAACCCTCATATTATGATCAGTGGAGTAGCTACAAATACTGGTTACAGTGAGAGACCACCAACCATTTGAGCTTAGGGTGGAACCAAATGCACGCCTACACAAATTAAACTGGGTTGACTACCACCCAGCCAAAAAAATAAATTTACCTATTTCTTAACAACCTAACTAAAAGGGTGCTGCACCTATTACAGCAGCCTCAAACTGTCAAGAAAAAGAACATCATACAGTCAAAGTTACTGCAGTTATTACATTTTCATTTAAACTTTAAAGTAATTTCAAAAGTTATTTTCAACATTTTTAACATGCAACCTTTATCAAACAAATACATGAGGGCAATGCCACAATAGTGCTATAGAAAACATTCCCTGTTGTAGGATAAGATTGCTTTGTCCTTAGTTTCCAGTTAAGCTCCAGCTATGCTCTGCATTGTCATCCTGTCATTGGAGCCCGCAAGGCAAGTGGCACTGCTGACGCACATTCCACAAGCATGGTCCATTGCTGCCACCATCAGGAAATCCACAGTGACAAATGCCATGCATCTGTCGCCTGAGTGCACAATGTAGACAAAAAGTGGTAGCTGTTTATGATCTGTGCTGTGAAAAAGTATTTTCCCCCTTCCTGATTTCTTTTTTTTTTTGCATACTTGTCACACTTAAATGGTTCAAAACAAATATTATTATTAACTGATGAATAGATGCAGAGAACCGGCTCCCTGTCAAAAAAGCTGAAACAATGGTCGTTGCCCCTTTAAAACCACTATGGGTAACAAGTGAATAAATATGTAAATGTGTCGACACAGACCCAGCTTCATAAATGTGTACAAAAAAATACAATTAAATCAATATAAACTCAACATAAAGTCTATATATCAAAAAAAGTCCATATTACAATAAAAAGTCCGTAAATCAACATAAAAAAAATAATGCGATGTGACCCAACACCATGTGAAAGGATCTTCTAATCCAATTTTTGTGACAATATTACACCAATGTGCAGCTTGAGATAAGGTGGCAACTCACGAGATATTTGGACCCCCTTTTTACAGGTTGGTCAAAAATCGCCTGTGGAAAACCAATGTTTCCTAATGCAAATACATGTATCAAGGGGGTGAAGACGTGTATTTGCATTAGGAAACATTGGTTTTCCACAGTCGATTTTTGACCATCCTGTAAAAAGGGGGTCAAAATATCTGTTGAGTTGCCACCTTATCTCAAGCTGCACATTGGTGGAATACTGTCACAAAAATTGGATTAGAAGATTCTTTCACATGGTGTTGGGTCACATCGCATGATTTTTATGTTGATTTATAGACTTTTTTTCCAATATAAATATTATTATTATTACACAAAGTTGACCCAAATACTGTAAATACGAAGTGCAGTTTTTAAATAATGATTTCATGTATTAAGGGAAAAAAGCTGTCCAAACATTCCTGACCCTATGTGAAAAAGTAATTGCCTCCTCCCACCCTGCTAAATTATGAATGAACTGTGATTAACCACATTTTTTGGAAAGCTGAGTTAAATCTCACTAGCCACACCATTTTATGAATTTTAGGTCTTTTTCCTTTCAGTTGAGTTACTTTTATGAGACCATTCATCATCAGGAGCTACCTTGACAGTCCGAATCTGACTGGTGGCTGTGGAATAGCAACCTTTCTTATAGAGAATTTGTTGATATAAGGTCCATAGTTTCATATTTTTCTTGAATTGGCAAAATCACACTTCAAGGAAAGATGGAATAGTCCTTTAGTACAACCTAGTCTGGTCTGACATTTATCTATTCTATTTCCACAGTGCTTCCAAAATTCGAGGCCAGTCTTGTGCTCCCCAAGTCTGTAGGGATTGACAGTAAAAGTTTCACTCTTCAGATATGCGGCAGGTGAGTTTAAGTTTAAAACATATTTGTTTCTGATGAATGAAGTAGTCTAGAGGAGTGTTCTGGATTGAGTTAGACATTTAAAGAGACACAATCCTATAAATATAGTAAAATAGCAGAACACAATACAATAATGATACATAATTGCCATCTGCCCCCACACACACACGTCTTGCCGTTTGGTGAATGCTGTGTGGAGAGTCTCCAGCAGATGAGAGCAACAGGGGAAGAGAGCTGCAATAACATGAAGTATTTCTAGGATGGAATATAATGAGGGTTTGGCTTCAGGTTGGGTTGTGGCTGTTTGTTTTAGTTGCCTTGCCACTAAAATGGCACTGTTACATCCTATTTACCTATTGTTTTTTTTCCTTGTCTATCTTTAGGTACACTTATGGAAAGCCAGTTCATGGTCAATATTCAGTTTCCATTTGTAGAACATATTATAGATATTATGTAAGAGAAAGTGGCACAAAATCCAATATTTGTCATGCATTCACTGGAGAGGTAAGATCAATAGTAATTCAACTATAGGTGAATCTGAAGAATTAGTTAACATGATTTTTCCAAAAATGGGTTTATCAAGAGATTAATTATTTAATTAAATGTCATCAAATGTAAACTCAAATTTTGCCATGTGGGCTACTTAGGCGTAAGTGCTTGATAAAAAAAATCACATGGCTTTGTTTTCTAACAAAGACAAGTTCAAAGGTCATGCATACCAAAGTGGGTACATCTCAGAAATTCTAAGTGTCCAACTCGTCGCTATACCAGATTCCCCCTGTGGAAAAGGGGCTGGTGGACAATTAGAATTACTGAGATGTACCCACTTTGGTGGGCATGACCTTTGACTACCTTCAACTCCAGCGGGCATTTAAAAGGATTAATACATCTAGTAGCCTCAGTGACTAGTGTTGAGCGAACCCGGACTGTAACGTTCGGGTCCATACCGAACTTTCGGGTGTTCGGGACCCGGACCCGACCATGGACATTTCAAAAAACGTTCTGGTTCTGGGTTCTGGTAGTTGATCACGCATGTTGAATAGCTGCAGGGCAGCCAATCAACAAGCGTTTCACTGGTTTGCCCTTAGAAGCCATCACAGCCATGCCTACTAATGGCATGGCTGTGATTGGCCAGTGCATCATGTGACCCAGCCTCTTTATAAGCTGGAGTCACAGTGATGCATGTTACATGCTCTTGGGTTAGGGTAGGGAGAGGGTGCTGCCGGCGTTTTTGTGAGGGAGAGATTGCAGACATTTTAACATCTGATCCTGCATCCTGAGACTACTACTGTTGCTCTGAGGGACAGATTGCAGAAATTTTAGATTTCACATACCGCTGTTTTGAGTGACAGATTGCAGATCAAACTCTGCATAACACAACGATCACTACGATCGTGCACAACGATCAGCTTGTTGGAGTACTTTGAGATTTCACATACTGCTGCTTTGAGTGACAGATTGCAGATCAAACCTTGTCTAACACAACGATTGGTACGATCGTGCACAACGATCAGATTGTGGGATCGTACACAATGATCAGATTGTGGGATCCTACACAACAATCAGATTGTGGGAGTAATTTGAGATTTCACATACTGCTGCTTTTAGCGATCTGACTGCACTAGGTAGAGGTTTCTGCTTAGAGGGACAGATTATTGTTCAAAAATCATCTCCTATTTCTAAAGGGCCAGGTTCTAGCTGCAGCTATTTAATGACACATTATTGTTCAAAAATCATCTCCTAGTTTATTTGATTTTAATTTATTTTCCCTATCCCCATTTTTTTGTAGGGCACTTGCCCTACTCTTACCCCCATTTTACTTCCTTTTGCAGCCCTCTAGCACTTGCCAGGACTTTGTTACAGCCATTTTTGTGCCTAAAAGTTCGGGGCCCCATTGACTTCAATGGGGTTCGGGGTCCGGGATAACATTCGGGCAACGTTCGGTGCCGAACCCGGACTTTTTTTCAAAGTTCGTTCGGACCCTCCGAACCCGAACGTCCAGGTGTTCGCTCAACTCTATCAGTGACCTAAGACCCTATTTGATATATGGTATCAAGTGAATGAATTACCTTGGTTGCCCTCCACCTAGAGAGATCCACCTCCCGTTGGTTCCATTAAGTAAGTGAACTATGGTATATAGTTTATCCCAGAATCCAGTGACT
>BLSH010447086.1:127991-141420 GCA_018402905.1 Glandirana rugosa | reverse complement strand
CAAAGCCACGGCTTCACTCCACAGATGTGACCGCTTCCATAGGGTGCAGGCTCCGCCATGATACAGGAGATACTGAGAAAAGTTCTTCAGACAGCCGCACTCCAAAAATTTCTGACGCGTTTCACGTCTATATCTGACGCTTAATCATAGATCATAGCTATGATTAAGCGTCAGATATAGACGTGAAACGCGTAAACGCGTAGACGGTACGTCTAAATTGTACCTGGGGTTTGTCCCCCAATATGCTCTGCTTGTATTTCATTTGATTTTACCAATAAACGGCAATTTTTGGAGTGCGGCTGTCTGAAGAACTTTTCTCAGTATCTCCACTTCCTGAGCCACTCCCAGCCCAGAATCAAAACAATCAAGCCAGGCCTGACCAAATTTATCTCACCTAAACAAAAACCCTGTCTAAGCACCTACCTAAAGGTAGAGGGCACTACACATAGAAGGCAATCTCTGGCCCTAAAAAGTGATATCACAATCATTGCTACAGCTGCAGTGATGACCAAGATATCACCCTTCCAATCCAGTAACGTACCGGCACGTCGCTGGATGGCAAGTGGTTAAAAAAAATCGAAAGCTGAGATTTTAGTTCCTGTGTTGTGAACATTTTAAATTTAATTTCCCCACAATACTAATAGCTGCAGCGATGAATGAGTGCCTTGACTTGTTTTAACTGCTTTTAACTGCTTGATCAGAATATGTGTATTTTGTAGTGTGCATGATCTGGGCGCAGGTTCACTTTAAAAGAAAACTTTGGTTGAAATGTTGTAAAACATGACCTTTGACCTAAAAAAATTAAAATTGAAAAAATGCTGCACAAACTCTCCCTATAATTATATTAATTCATATGTGAATAAATAATTGTGAATGATGGTGGAAACCCCTAAGGGTAATCCAAGTAATAATCCAATCTTATTCAGTCATATACTGTGCAATCTCCACACACATATAATACATATGTATAAATAGTGGTGTAAATCCATTCCAAAATGTGTTAATATCGAACGTATCTAACTCAAAAGGAGTTTATAAATTGGATATTAGCACAACGCACTTTGAAATGGATGTACACCACTATTCATACAGTACTATATGTGTATGCAGATTGCAGTGTATTAATACTTGGATTACCCTTGGGTACCATCATTCACAATTATTTATTCACATATTAATTAATATAATTTAGGCAGAGGTTGTGAAGCATTTTTTCAATTTTTATTTTTTTAGGTCTCTAAGGGGAGCACTGATATAAGGTGGATTCTGATCTAATGGTGGTCCTCTAGGAGGGGGGGGGGGCTGTATTATGGTGGGAGTAACACTGACCCCTATATTATGAAGGGGGTAACACTGACCCCTGTATTGCAAAGGGGGGTGACACTGACCCCTATATTATGAAGGGGGGGTGACACCTAGGATTTCCACCTGTCCGGGATTCATCTGAACAGCTCAGGTTTTGAGTCAAGTGTCTGGATTTCAGTCTGCCTAAACCCAGACACATTATTTAGACCAGACTGTGGCTCCCCAAGTAACCATGATAGCCACACACTAATCTGTTGCTACCTGTTAACGCAAATTGGCCACACCCACTGTTTGCCACAGTGGGCTAAGCGCGCCACATTATTGCTCTCCATATTGCACCTAAAGGCGTCCCAGGTCTTTAAAGTTATATAGTGTATACTACAACAAAATTTGGCATGCGCCTCTAAAGTTTTTGGGTTTAGCTTAAAGAAAAAGTGGCATCCCTTCCCCAAACACTTCCTCCCTAGTCTCTTTCCACTCCCCCCTTTCTTCCCTCCCTGATTCCTGAGTCGCAACACAGCCAGTTGTAGGCGACCCCTCGATTACTCAACTCTAAGCTACTAGGCTTAACATGTAGCCACAATATGTCCTACCTACACGTGTGGAGCAACTCTGAACTTCTACAGGCTGTGCATTAACACCCTCTGTAGAACAATTCTCAAGGTAAAATTATTGAAAATAGTTGTAGTCTTATAAAGGTTTCACTCTCCACTTAAGTGAATGTCTGTTTTGTGCTTTTCCAATCTCTATGATATTTTGCCATTATACCACATTTTCTTAGTGCTCCTGACTATGCTACATTCTCATGCTCTTTATGTCCAAGGTGGCTGCGACTGCAAATATTATTCTTGTTATATATCTTTTCGAAAAACAATAAACTTCTAGGAAAAAAAAAAGTCGTAAAACATGTTACATAAACGTACATAGGGGTTGATTTACTAAAGCTTGAAAGTGCAAAATTTGGTGCAGCTCTGCACAGAAACCAATCAGCTTCACGGTTTTATTATCAAAGCTTGATTGAACAAGCTGAGGTTAGAAGCTGATTGGCTACCATGCACAGCTGCACCGTTTGTTGCACTCTCCAGCTTTAGTAAATCAACCCCATAGTATCAACTTATGTGCACTTAAAATGTTATTAAAGCAATTCTGTGACTATTTAAAAAAGGAAAATAAGAGATACATGAAAAGAAAGTAATCAATATTTAGCCCTCCCACTGCCCAGTTGGGCTGGAGTTTGCATCATACAAAAATGAATTTTCCATTTGCTCAATGTAGTTTACTATTGTACCTCATTACCAGGTATTACTTGGGTTCACTCCTGAAGAAGTCCTTCCAGGATCAGATGTGGCTGTCCGGGTTCAGGCTGCACCTGGCTCTCTCTGTGGTCTCAGGGTGGTGGATAAGAGTGTGGTGCTAATGAAACCAGAAAAGGAGCTGACTGCCGACAAAGTGAGTAACACATTCAAGCGCTAAACAGTCATCATTTAGTGCTAAATCAACACTTGTAGAATCCATTGACATTGTACAAGTATTACCTTGAGCACTAGAACATAATGGAATTTATGGTGATCACAAAATCCTCAACGCCCTTAGTAGAAAGATATATGATATATGCCATACATCTAAATAAGAAAAAGTTACAATGTTTCTAAAAGATAGAATATGAATCCAAAATTCTGAAAGGAAAGATATGTCAATAAAGTAGATCAAAACATTCCTTAGAAGTCTTTGTAAGGCTGGGTTCACACAATTGTGAATTGGATGCGTGTTCACCGCATCCAATTCGCAATAGCAGGAGATTTTGACATGCTCTCTATGGATCTGGTTCACATATCTCCACAGCGGGTCTGGCGCTATTTGCACAAGAATGCTGTGTATTTTTTTGTCCATTTCAGATCCGAATTCAGCCCAAAATTCGGGCTGAAATCAGACCTGAAATGGTGAACCAGGACACACCGGATCCCTGCTGTAAGCCGCATGCGGCTCAAATGTGAACACAGCCTAAAGGCTAGCTTTGCGTGTTCCTTGTTTGTCATCAGCATTAGATTGTGGAGATTTGGTGGCTCAGGGAAAGAACCTAAAGACAGGAGCATAGTAGATATCCATGGAAAATTTGGGACAGTTGTGTAGGGTCTAATAGGAACCATCGAGAATGGTGTGGAGATGAGAAATCTGCATAGAGAAACTGGGACTAGAATGCAGGTGTAGACATTCTTGAACGTAAAGAAGAACTTTGGGAACAGTCCCACTGCATGGATTAACTGCTTGTTTTGTCCAGAGGGGCAAGGAAAAGCTATACTTACAGGTACCTTCGAGCTCTGGGAAAACTGTGCTCCCCCATGTGCAGCGGTGGACTGTTCCTGCCATCCTCATGTCCAGAGCCGGTCTGTGGGCATGATGACGCCCGCAACAGTCGATTCACAAGATTACTAGCGCGTGGAGGGGCAGGAATGGACATGCGCTCAGAGCATTGGCGGATAAAGTAAGTATATCTCTGCGCTGCAATCCCAAAATGAGCAGTTAACCCATACAGTGTGAGCACATTTTGCCCAGAGTTCCTCTTTAAATGCAGGTCCAGGGTCTGTGTACAAAAGCAGGGATACTCTGTGTCACCAGCAGGTTGAAAGCAGATCTCACTGAAGTGCAGTTTCTAAATAAGGCAGGCCTTCACCAGCACCGTCAATGGAGCAGATCAATTGGGCAGAAAGAGAATTGTTTTCAGACTTAGGGTGTAGGTTTAAGACACGTAGCAGGTAAATATAGTCAGAAAACAAAGCAGGATCATATTTAGGAATGCAGTAAACAGGTAAGACTACATATGATCAGAAAGGCAAAACTCAAAGTAGGAGACAAGAATTAGCTGAGGACAAGTCAGTGTAGACAGTGTAATACAAATAATGGTTGTTGAGGACAGAACCTCTATCTACAAACAGGCAAGAGACTGGTGGCATAATGTTGAAGAGACATCCTTAAGCCAATTAAATTACATATAAGTAAGAAGATGAAGAATGGCAATAGCAGGAACAGCCCAGAGGTCAGGAGAACATACAAAAAGAAGCATCTGGCAGCGTTTGTTACAGTTGCTCTATCCTGTACTCCTGAAATCCCCCTATATCAGTGGTTCTCAACTCCTGTCCTCGGGACCCACTAACAGGCCAGGTTTTCAGGATAACTGAAATACATCACAGGTGATATCATTTGCTGCTCAGTGATTGCAGTATTCTAGTCTGCATCTCCCCAAGGTAATACTAAAAATCTGGCCTGTTGGTAGGTCCCGAGGACCGGAGTTGAGAACCACTGCCCTATATGTACCTATGCAACAAGAAAAAAAACCCTCTCATAACCAAGCCTCATGTCAGAGCTAAGATATTGTGGTAGCAGTTGGCTTATGTATAAGGCAGTGTTCTTATATTTAAAACATTACTTGTATTTAATTTTGTAAGGTTTATGAACTATTTCCATATTGGGAATCTGAACTTTATGACTATCGGATTCGGGATGATGACAATTCTTGTGGATTCCCTGACATTCGACCGCCTCCATTTATCCTAAGGCCACATATCTTTCGCCCCTGGTTCCGTGAGAGAGATCGTGATGTGAGCTACATATTTCAGGTACAATAGAGTACAATAAATGGCTAGAAATAATATTAGAAGTTTTTGACTCTCGCTAAAGCACAGGAAGTACTTGAACAGATGGATTTTAGATCTTTTTGCAAGATGCAAACCATATTCTAGAAAAAGATAATTCCTTGAAGAAATGATGAGGGGCTTCCAATGTTTTTCAATGCATTGCTATAGCTATATCAAAAATAGCAATAGTAAAATGCAACTTTTCATCAAAAAAATTACAAGTATTATCTGGTTATGTTACTCCTTTTTATTTATAGCTGTAGATGTTTCTGCACATCGCCATTCACAGTGTCCTGTGTGCTGTGAAAAAAAGAAGCCTGCAGCATATTTTGTGCTTAAAGTGCATAGCAGACCATAACACCCCTCAATGCATGAAAATGTGTGCATTGCAGCCCAGTGCATTGCAAAAGAGGTCTTACAATTTACTGTTCAGCAGAGAAGTAGCAGGACCAGCGATGTTATTATTATTATTATTATTATTATAATAATATAGGATTTATATAATGCCAACAGTTTATGCAGCACTTTACAAAATAAAAGGGAGACAATACAAAAAAATACACAAGGATTAAGAGGGCCCTGCTCAGAAGAGCTTACAATATATAGGGTGAGGCAGGTGATACAAAATGCTGTAACTGTGGGGAATGAGTTGATGGAAGTGATAAAAGATTAGTTGGAGGTGTGATAGGCTTCCCTGAAGAGATGAGTTTTCATGGATCGCCTGAAGGCAGCTGGAGTAGCAGATAGCCAATGGGGATGGGCTGAACGGACCTCTGTTCGGTTCGCACCACAACTTTCGAACATCGCTAAAGTTCGGACCCAAATAACGAACCCCATTAATGTCAATGGGACCCGAACGTCAAAAATCAAAAGTGTCCATTTTGAAGGCTTATATGCAAGTAATTGGAATACAGTAGTTAATGGGTCCTGTCCTGGGGGACATGTATCAATGAAATAAAAGTTTGTAAAAAACGTAATTTTTAAATGAGCAATGATTTTTCGATTTTTAAAGTGAGAGCATAAAAATGAAAAATTGCTTCCAATAGTCTACCTGTAAAGTGGCAGATCTGTACCACGTCTAGAATCTGCTGCAGCAATAATTGCATTTATAAAGCCAAAAAAAATGTACATTTTGCCTGCAAGCTACCTTTATTTTGCTCAGCAACAGCAGTGTGTGTATGATGAGGTCACAATGTAGTGCAAATGGAACAAGATTAGAGATTTTTTGGATAAATTTTGGTGTCACATTTGGATAGAAGTCACGGGTGTGGAAAAATTGGGCTTTGGGTATCGGTGGTGCCTTCACACCATAACCCTATAGAGGTGCTCTTGATGAAAGCAAGAATTGGCCTTTCTGTAAAAAATTGCAATGATATGCACCTGTCAAACAAGTGCAGAAATATTGGTCTTTTTAGTGTTGGTGGCGCCTTCCCACCGTAACCCTATAGAGGTACACTTGATGAAAGTAAGAATTAGCATTGCTGTAAAAAATTGCCTCGTGTTCCTGTCATCCTCAACCTCAGAACCAACATCTGAAACCAGTAATGACTGGGCATAATCAAGGAGCAAGTGGCTGATGCTGTGGTCAAATAGCTCAGCTGACTCCTAAATGGCTGATGTTGGGGCTATGGTAGGAATAGATGTGGACAAGGATGCAGGTTTATCCACTATGGCGACTGCAGGGTACTGCACACTGGTCTCTGCTTGTGTGACAGAGGATGAGGAGGATGAGGAAGATGAGAAAGGTTTAGTAAGCCTGTCCACCACCTCCTCTGCATGCTGTGGCTGGATGGCATTGGCAAACTCACTAAACAGAGGAAATGATGCCCTGCCTGAGGACTGACCACCACGTCCACCTTTGCCTATGGACACATTTGTTGCTGGCCCCCTTACAGTGCCAAGGGAACGTCTGCCTCTCCTTGTTGTCCTCCCAGTCATTATTGGGAGGGAAGGGGCGGTGCTTATTAGAAAATGTAAAGAAGAATTGAATCTGTATGTAGATGCACTTTAATCAATGTAAAGTGGTGTTTGGTGCACTTTAATTTGAGTACTCACACTACACAGATACACTCCACGGATACACTATAATATACTGAAATATAATGCGTCAAACGTATAGTGATGCACATAACTATACGGCGCTAAACTTGCAGTAACGCACAGAACTATATGGCATTAAACTTACAGTAACGCAATCAAATATATGGTGTTCAACTGTCACTATACTGACGCTATCTGAACTGTCCCTACTCTAGCTATACACTAATGTAAAGATTAGTGACACAGTCTCACTACACTACAGTGAAACTATCTGAGCTGTCCCTACTCTAGCTGCACACTATGCAAAGATGAATTATGGTCCTCCTCACTACACTCACACTATCCCTAGACTGACACTAAACTAATATTCTACACTGACAATTGAAGCACAATAGCACAGTATAGCACACTAACTAACTAATAGCACTGAACATAGCCCTGTTCCATCTCCATGCCGAAATCACACTGAAAATGGCTGCCATTGAAAAAATACTATTATACTGTGGGGCAGGAATGAGCCATGATTGGATAAAATCATGATGACAGTGTCCAATCAAGACTCTGACAGTGTTCTGTGCCCTGATTGGCTGAAGCTTTCACTGCTTCAGCCAATCAGGGCTTGCAATGCATTGTTCAGCACCACAATGCATTGCGGTCAGTTCGGGGGGGCTAACAAATGGTCGAATGTTCCGCTTGTTAGACTGTTCGCCGAACGACCGAACAGCGAAAGTTCAGGCCGAACCGTTCGCCCATCCCTAATAGCCAGACAGTTTGAGGTAGAGAGTCCTAGAGGATGTGAGAGGCTCTGGAGAAAATCTGGCAATGAGCATGGAAGGAGGAGGTCTTGAGAGGAGCAGTGAGGACGGTATGGTTGATATTTGGAGACAAGATTGGTGATGTAACTCGGGGCTTAGTTGTGAATGGCTTTGTATGTTGTGGTTAGTATTTTGAATTTAATTTGTTGGGTGATCGAGAGCCAGTGTAGGGATTGGTTGAGAGGGGTGGCAGACACTGATCGGTTGGTAAGGTGGATAAGTCTGGCAGCAGCATTCATGATAGAGTGAAGAGGGGATAGCCTATGGAGAGGTAGGACAATGAGAAGGGAGTTGCAATAGTTAAGGCGAGAGCTAACAAGGAAGTGAATCAGTAGCTTGGTGATTTTGTTTGTTAAAAAAGGGTGTATTTTACAGATGTTTTACGGAAGTGAAGTATACAAGTTTTTAACAATGATTGGATTTGTGACTGAAAGGACAGGTCAGAGCCTAGGATTACACCCAGTACCCTGGCAGTAGGGGAGGGATTGATGGTTGCATTATTGATTTTGATGGAAATGTCATGGGGGGGGGGGGGATATTACCAGCTCGGTTTTAGAGAGATTTCGCTTAAGGAAGTGGTGTGACATCCATGCTGATATGTCAGTTAGTAAATTAGTAATGCGAGAGGAGACTGAAGGAGTGATGCGAGGAGTAGACAGATTTGGGTGTCATCAGCGTATAGATGGTATTGGAAGCCATGGACAGTTACCAAGTGAACAAGGGAGGAGGTGTAGATAGAGAAGATAAAAGGTCCAAGAACAGAGCCTTGGGGGACCCCACAGAAAGGGGCGATGGAGAGGAGGAGACAGAGTTGTAGGTAATACTGAAGAAGCGCTGTGATAAGTAGGAGGAGAACCAGGATAGAGAAGAATCTTTGTGGCCAAGGAAATGGAGTTTATTGAGGAGTGGGTAGTCAACAGTATTAGAGGCCACAGAGAGGCAAGTAGTAAGATTATGAAGTAGTGGCCAACAAAATTGGAAGATGTTCCACACAGCCAAGTTGGAATGTAACAAACAGATATTCCAGAACCAATACTTGGATGGAACCTACAATCTCGATGGATCAGCAATGTTGAAATTGAAACCCAAGGATGTAGTCCCTCCACAGACCAATGGGGCCAAAAAGAAAGAAAAGAAAGAGAAACTCCACATAGTGTAAATCAGCAACACTTAAAAATGTACTAAGTAGGATTAAGAACATTCACATGTCCCAATAAAAATAAGCACTTTAGATAAAATCTGGCTGGAACGCAATGGCACAGGCAGGACTGGAACCAACGTGTTTTCTCTGATCAGACTTCATCTTCACCCCAGATGACATCTAATCAGACGAATCTCGTCTGTTGCTGACTCACACAAATGGAACCCTCCTCTCTCTCTCACCACTGCCAGCACCCCACCCCCCCCCGACAACACACACACACAATCTCTGGCAGCCCCCACCTTACCTATTCTGGATCAGGCACACTTTTAACCTTATGAAAGGGACATGTTATTAAACCCTGAAAACATTGGTTTGTACTTGATGAGCTGTCATTTCTTCTGGCATTACATGTTCCTTTTGCTGTGCATGATTACACCAGAAATCATTGCTGGCTCTTGACACATCCTAACTAAAAATATACTGTACATTTAAATTCAATTTGTATGTAACATTGAACATTTTAGCGTGTCCAGCACCACCACATCTGCTTTTTTGTGATATCAAAAAAGCATAGTGGACAGACTGAGATTGGAGAATGTTCACTTTAGATTGTTACAAAGTGAAATTATCAAAGTGAATTTACACCAAGCTTAGTAAATGGGGAGGCTCATGTAACATTTGCTTTGCAAAGAATACCCAATGATGTGCAAGAAAAATAAAAAAAAAGTGATTTGTGAATTACAATTCTGCACAGTGAATGTGGAAAAGCTGTGCTTTCTTCAATTTCCCAATCATGTTTAAGCAAAACTTGTTTTTAATTTTTCTTGCATATGACTGGGTATTCTTAGCAAAGGCATCTCTTCCTTAGCTTTACTTATTTCCTTGGCTTAAAGAAAATTCTATTTGCAAAGTGAACATGCTCTATTACTTTAGCAAATCAGCCACAATGATCAAAAGCTGACAGCACAGTGTTTTTAATTACA
This sequence comes from Glandirana rugosa, assembly GCA_018402905.1. NCBI lineage: Eukaryota > Metazoa > Chordata > Amphibia > Anura > Ranidae > Glandirana > Glandirana rugosa. The sequence goes on along the minus strand of BLSH010447086.1, from coordinate 131,501 downwards.
GGGTTTGCGGTTAAAAATCTTAACAAGTGCGGAGATTAAGAAGCCAGTTAACTGTGTGGATCATCCTATCGACGATACCATAACTGACAGATTACCTGTTGTTTTCGGTAAGTTTTTTGTAGGATATTTTTCAGCCAAGTACAATACCTATTTCTAGGGATGGGCTGAACACCCCCTGGATTGGTTTGCAACAGAACTTGCAAACAGGCAAAAAATGGGACTCAAACATGAAAAATCAAAAGTGCTAATTTTAAGGCTTATATGCTAGTTATTGCACTAAAAGGTGTATGGGGACCCGGATCCTGCCCTAGCAAAAAAAGTTTTTAAATTGATTGTTTTTTCAAGAGCAGTGATTTCAATAATGCTTAAAGTGAAACAATAAAAATGAAATATTCCTTTAAATATTGTGCCTGGGGGGGGGGGGTCCTCTTAGTATGCCTATAAAAGGGTGCACCTCTATGATGTTTAGAACATAGCCAGAGCAAAATTACATTTCCATTGTCATTTATTATCGCGGCTGTAACATTTCATTGCCCCCCCAGTCCATACCAGTTCCCCTTAAAATCCATACCAGACCGGAAGGGCCTGGTACAGACTTTGGGGGACCCCCACATGATTTTTTTAAAACATTGTGGCACAGGGTTCCCCTTAAAATCCATACCAGGCTTCACAGGTCTCTTCTAGCAATTTATACAAAGCTTATACTCTGCACCATCAGCTAGTGTGGCTGACGCAGGGTGCCTCTCGCAATCTTTCAGGCTACACAAAGGTACACGTCAGGGATGCCCACTCTCCCCTTTGCTGTTCAATTTAGCCATTGAACCTCTTTCCCATCACATACAGGAAAACCCCCTCCTACATGGTATATCTATAGGAAAAGAAGAGCTGCGAATAGCGCTATTTGCAGATGATATACTCATTTTCACATCATCACCCTCCTCAGACATTCCTAACGTTCAATCATTTGAATCGTTCTGCCAATGTTCAGGCCTCAAAATAAACTTTAGCAAAAGTAAAGTACTCCCTCTAAACCAAAATGTAGCAGAGAGATGGATACCATCATCCCTTTTCTCAGTAAATAACAAACATATTACATATCTAGGAATAAAGATAGGGAGGGAACCTTCCTCCCTGTACTCTCTCAACTACCCTCCTTTATTGGCCAAAATTACAGACGAGTTGAATTCCTGGTCAGAATTGCCGATCTCGCTCTTTGGGAGATGCACTCTGTTCAAAATGGTATGTTTGAAGCACAAAGACATTCAAACCATCAATAGAGCAGCTCAAACTTTCATATGGCACAACAAGAAGCCAAGAATCTCTATCAGTAAACTGCATCTCCCACAGAGCGAAGGAGGAGTACAATTCCCTAACATTAGACTTTACAACATCTCCTGTCTACTAAGAATAGCATTTGACTGGATTCTTCAAGCCTCCAGATACACAAACTATAACTTGGAAACCGCTATGGCACATCCTTATGACCTTACTGCACTCCTCCATTCCTCACTCAGAGTGCTTCCACCACAGCTCCAGCATAACCTACTACTTAAAGACACTATCATCGCCTGGAGGGAAGCGAAGAAAAAATTAACTTTATCCCCACACATATCCAAATACCTCCCGATACTGGACAACTCCATGTTCCTGCCCAGTCTAATATACAAACCCTTTTCTAAATGGAGAGACAAGGGGCTGACGAAAATACACTCCCTCTTTGAGGAAAACACAGGCAATTTAAAATCCCATAAATGTTTGGAAAAGGACCTCCACGTCCCAAGAAAACACTTTCTTCAAGTCAACGAGCTAACAGACTTTGTCCAAAAATGATGCCCTAATAAACAGAAAAGATTCCGCCTCTCTTACATGGACAAATTGATACAAGAACAGAAATACTCCATAGGCGATATATACAAACCACTATTACAGCAGTGTACAAAGACTCTACATTATACTTCAGTGAAAAAATGGAACAAAGACATTCTTAAAGACGAGCTTGTGGACAAAATCCTAGAGGGACTTTCCATCACCCAAAAGCTAACAACCAACGAAACATGGAGGGAAACTCAATTCAAATTGGTTCACAGAGCTTTCATCCCCTTTACCACCAAACATGGTACGCATCACGCTGCCTCCTGCCCTTGGTGCTTCCTACCCAGACAACCCTATTCCACCGCTTCTGGAACTGCCCCCACATAACGGAGTTCTGGGACAAAATAATTTCCTTTATCTATTGGATACAGACTTTGCAATTCCAAAAGACCCCATACTACTCGTATTTGGATACCCAAAAGTCAGAGACCCACAAAGACCTGATGGTTTCTGGAAATTCCACGACAACTGCCAATGGACCCTTTTTACTCTGCTCTCAGCCCACAGAGCAATTCTAAAACATTGGATCTCTCCTACCCCATCTACTATCATCGGGCTAAAGAGAGAGCTTACCTCACTAATGCTGCGAGAAAAATTGGACATTTTCTTTCAAAAGGATTATCACAACCAACGTTTTCTAAAGAGATGGAACTCATACATCAATAAAGGCCTAACATTGTTTGAACTCAAAGATCTTCACTCCCCCCGACAACCTACCTCCCTTCACAAGGGGGATCTTCCTCACAGCAGGAGTTGATCTCTCAAGAGCGGTTTCTCCCTTATGATAGCGGCCGGATACCTATAACTCTGGAAACTCAAGGATTCATTCTCCTCCGTTCCTGCGGTCCCTCTTCACGAGACTGCACGAGGCAAGGATGCCCAAGCACATCACATGCTGGCATTAACACCCTGAATGACCACCCATCTTCCCCCTATGCTCTCCCCTCTTCCCTTATTTCTCTCTCTCACTTCAAATTTTCCTTTTTCACCCCACCCCCCTTTACTATTATTTTTTTTTCTATAGTTTATCCTTGGTTTTCTCTTCTATATGGACTTTTAGTCTACACGGTTGCAAAAGTTTTTTGGACCTTTGAATATATCTCTCGGTTACAATGTTTATACTTTAACATGAAAGCAAAACTTACCAAGCTTTTCCAGATCAGACAAGGCCAAGACTGATAAAACCTTGTGCCTTATCTTATATGTTAAGCTCATTAAGGCTCATCAAAGGACAAGTGTGACCCGCCTGCAGAGGATGCACCATGTCCGCCACCACCACTTTTCACTAAAGACGAAGAGGCTGCTTGCCCTCTTTTAGTGGCCTGAGAGCGTCTGCCTGTCCTTTGTGGCCTTCCTGACATGATGGGGATTTTGTTTAACACCGCACTACACTGTATTATATACCGTACACCCCCGAATGCACTGATATATAGTGTACACTCATTACACTGTGTGTGTATATATATATATATATATATATATACACACACACACAGTGTATTGAGTGTACACTATATATCAGTGCATTCGGGGGTGTACGGTATATAATATTTATGGACCTGACTGTATATATATATATATATATATATATATATATATATATATATATAATATATATATATATATATATATATATAT
>BLSH010447086.1:70065-84798 GCA_018402905.1 Glandirana rugosa | reverse complement strand
AAATGTAGAAATAGTTTATCTCCAGACACACCAGCCGTCGGCAAGCGGTTAATACTGAAGGACATGGTAGGAATTGTGTGGCATCAAAGGTCAACCTAAACAAAGCCATCAGCACACAGACCTCTATTTGATAAAGATGTAAATCTCATTCACAGAGTAAATATTTTTTTCTACTGGAAGTTTGTTTTGTTGTTCAAAGCAAATGACAGATAACAGGCAACCCTTTTGTCATAACTTGTATTTCATAAAATGTAGGGGAAGGAAAGTCCTCTGCCATCTCCACTATAAATCCTGGATCCCTAATACTTTCCCCCATTATATTGCTGAGACCAAAAATTTGCCATTATGTAGTTAATGTTATAAAAAGGGGAATAAAACAAAATACCTAACATTTTTTGTTATCATCATTATACATAATTTGCTGTGGTTAGATTTGTTGGGGCACGTAAGTCAAATTGCCCAAAGATCACAGTCGGTCATAGATATACAAAATGTGCAGTTTTCCCAAGAGGTTGGTTGTGCTGCTAAATTCCAACTTCCTACCCACAGAGGACTAACCCACATACAATTTAGCAACATACTATTTACTTATTTGAACTCCTTGAAAATAATCACAATGAAAATAATAACCAAGTCATTATTATGGAAGTGAAGGATAGTTATAAGCAGAATTTTCCTCTACTTTCCTTTGTGCTTCTAAGGGCAACACCTTTATCATCACCACGACCATAAGTCACAACCTTAGTAATAATCCCACCACTATGGGAATAACTATCGTACACAGCTTTGTAGAGACAATGGGGGCGATTTACCAAAGCGGGTGCACTCAGAATTTAGTACAACTGTACACGGTAGCCAATCAGCTTCTAACGTCAGCTTGTTCAATTAAGCTTTGGCAATAAAACCTGGAAGCTGATTGGTTTCTATGCAGATTTGCATCAGATTTTGCACTCTCCGCTAGTTTTAATAAAGTCTCCCCGAATGAAAGCAGATAATCTTGGAGACATGGCACAGTATAGCAGGCAGCTCTAGGTAATGGCTGATAATTTTATTTAGTGAAGTGTCTAGAGCAGGGGTCTCCAAAATGTCTGAAAAAAAGGGCCAGTTTACTGACCTTCAGACTTTAGGGGGACCAGACTGTGCCCAGTGGGAGTAAACATTGCCTGATCTTTGGTATTAGGGGGATAAATAATTGCTGTTGGTGTCAGTAGCAGGAATTATGCCCCATTGTTGGTGTCAGTGGCAGGAATTACGCATCATTGTTGGTGTCATTGTTGGTGTAAGTGGCAGGAATTAAAGACAAGGGCTGGATAAAGAAAAGCAAAGGGCAACATCCAGCCCCAGGACCACAGTTTAGAGACCACTGGTCTGGAGGGTAAGATAAAGCACTCATCTTATCTCACAGCAAATGCAGTTTATTTAATTTTTTGACATACAGTAGAAATAGGCGGAAACTTTTTATTTGGTTTAAAATTAATTTATCACATAACTATAATTTTTTTTAATGACTACTATATATGCAGAGGAAATCTATTTAACACAATATACACTATAATGCTTCTTTTACAGCCTGGAGGTATCCTGGTGGAGAAATCATTTAGCTCTCTGATGTGCATAAATGAGGGAAAAGGTGAGGAATATCTGAACAGGTTTACAGAAGCAGTTTGTGTTGCTCATATCAACTATTCTGAAGTTGGCTTTTGTTTATAAACTGGAAATAAAAGCAGGAATCCTATTGGTTACTATGGAGAAAGAAATGATTTATGTACAGATATTGTTGTACTTTCTTGACTTTAGGGAAAGGATCCAGATTTTGCAGATATTAAAATGCATTGATGATATTTACATCAACAGTATTTAAAAGTAAAAAAGGCTGTTAATTCCATTTAAAATATAAGTCCACCAAAAGCTATATTTCAGTTATGTATGTCAGTGAAATAAGTTATACACTGAGTTCTATATTTTCTGGGGGCTCTAGCAGAATCTTCTCATCATAGTTCCCACTTCTTGGAATGTTATTCATACTACAGCCAAAGTATCTCCTTGAGTTTACCCTCTTCCTGTTACAATCTCTATGGGCACAATTCACTAAGCGATATCTTATCACACCCGAGTATGCGGTAACATATCGCACAACATGGAGAAAAGAATACTGTGTAATTCAAGAAGAAACTCTCCTAAAAATCTCATGAAACCTTACACTAAGTTATCACAAGCATCTCACTTCCCACAATCTCACCAGCGACCATCTGGTATGACGCCTTTCAAAAAAAAAAAAAAATGTAAGGCAGCCAACAACTTAGTCATGGCATGACTTCTCTGTGTAGAGGGCTCAAGGTACCTATCAATTGGATATAGAGCTCCATTATAAGTTGCTTAGATAACCTAAACTTCTGCAGGGTATTGGCTTCAGAGAATTGATTCAGCAGTATGCGCTCCTTGAAAAAGGACCCTTCAAAAGGACCACTCGACATCTTCTTCTCCTCCTCTTCTGTATTGCCTTAAATTCCAGAAGTATAACAAGGTTTGTCAGGAGATGGCGCTGTCAACAAATTTGTGTAATTTTTAAAACCTGTGTAATGACTAAGTCAAAGAAGTGTGCAGATTATTTAAAGTAAATGCGTGTACAGATATTGGAAAGTGCATAAAGTGCTTAAATACAAGAATTGTGCATCAACAATAATCCTTAATCAATAAAATCATAAGTGTCCGTAAAAGTCCGTAAAAAATGGTGTGCTTTTCCAAGACACCACTCTCACTTCTCAAGAGATACAAACGACCTCCTGTGGGTGTCTATGTGTTCACTTTGACCTGTAATAGGGAATATTACCCAGAGAAATATTAAGCTAAGAATTCTCCTGTAAGTCCATAAGGTGTCTGTGAAACAGCAATGAGTGTCTGTAGCTATTATTGCTGTTGGATATGTGCAGATACAGAGGTAAATTTATTTTAAATATATCCTGGTCATAGAATTGCAATTATAAGGTGACTTTTCCGTGCATATCTTGGTTTTTCATTTAGTAGGGAAATGGTGACTTCACTGGTGCTCCCCGCTTGTGCCCTCACTTACCAGATTCTTCTTACCCCTACAGGGGTGATACGCCTTTGGTAAATGGGGTCTTTGCTGTTGTCTCCATACTTCAGGTATCCTGTTGTCACTCTTCCCTGTGATGAGACAGCCTCAGATGACGTCAGAGTGACGAAACGCGTAAGGCGTGGCCACACAGCGCAATTTTCAAACCAGGCAGCAAGCGGCTTTTTCGCGGAGGAATGTAGGGATAGGAAAGGAAAGGAGATCTAGCCTTCCTCAAGCGGGCGGAGCTCGCATGTCTCTACAACTGCTTGTTATCTGGATGTCAGTGTTTTGTTGAACTTTGTTTTGAATCAACCTTTTAAAATAAACTGGACATTGTTTTAAAAAGACATACTACACTATCGTGGATGCTTTTGATTTTTCACATAACCATACCCGGGATCATCTGGAGCGGGACGGTATTATAAGGAAGGATCGGGACCATCCGGAGCAGGACCGAACTGCAGGACCCTAAGGAAAGGAGTCAGCTCAAGGGAAGAGTGACAACAGGACACCTGAAGTATGGAGACAACAGCAAAGACCCCATTTACCAAAGGCGTATCACCCCTGTAGGGGTAAGAAGAATCTGGTAAGTGAGGGCACAAGCGGGGAGCACCAGTGAAGTCACCATTTCCCTACTAAATGAAAAACCAAGATATGCACGGAAAAGTCACCTTATAATTGCAATTCTATGGCCAGAATATATTTAAAATAAATTTACCTCTGTATCTGCACATATCCAACAGCAATAATAGCTACAGACACTCATTGCGGTTTCACAGACACCTTATGGACTTACAGGAGAATTCTTAGCTTAATATTTCTCTGGGTAATATTCCCTATTACAGGTCAAAGTGAACACATAGACACCCGCAGGAGGTCGTTTGTATCTCTTGAGAAGTGAGAGTGGTGTCTTGGAAAAGCACACCATTTTTTACGGACTTTTACGGACACTTATGATTTTATTGATTAAGGATTATTGTTGATGCACAATTCTTGTATTTAAGCACTTTATGCACTTTCCAATATCTGTACACGCATTTACTTTAAATAATCTGCACACTTCTTTGACTTAGTCATTACACAGGTTTTAAAAATTACACAAATTTGTTGACAGCGCCATCTCCTGACAAACCTTGTTATACTCATTATTTTCCTCCCTGGAGGAGAACATTTGGAGGGCAGCAGTCTGTTTTTATTTGTTCACCTTTAGCACACATATACCCTCTCTGAGCGCAGGATCCTCTCCTCATTTTGTTAAATTCCAGAAGACTGGTTTCAAAGGGCTCCATTTCAATTTGATATCTCGTCTGACTTCGAGCCTTCAGAAACAACTACTCACTCTCCACACCCCTCTGACACTCCACACATCTCCAGCTTGCACTTTCCCACCTATTTTTTAAACCAATCATTGGGGGGTCTGACATTGCCATAGTTATCGCAAGCTTTGACCAGTACTTAATTACCACATGCATATATTAATTTATTTCCTTTTGCAAATTTACTTTAATGCCTTTTTATGCGGTATTGAACTATCACTTTTGGTGTTTCTGCTACATACTGCATAGGAGCGATAGTAAATTGTCATTTTTATTATGGCATGCATTAAGTGGTAATTTGACCATCATAAAGCATTCAACAACCTTTAGTAAATTGTGCCTTATATACCAAAATAACGTAAAAATCCAAAAGAGATAGCCTGAAGCCCCTTCCGTTGCATGAGAAGAACTCTGAATTTAATTGCAGAGATTTCCGCCATGAGTGCCTACAACTTTAAAATGCAGAAGTAATGTTATACTGCACTTTTTCATTGGCAGTGTACTGAATATCATTTCATTCCAGACAATTCAAAGACAGCAGAGATCAGTTTGAAGGTTCCAGAAAAAATCCTAGAGAATTCTGAAAGAGCTTATATCACAGTACTTGGTAAGATCTATAGAATCTTCTTATATTTTCATTTACAATCAAATTACATACTGTAGATATACTGTAGTACTTTTTTGCTAATCATTCATAATTACCAACATTCACTGTAAATCTGCCATAATGCCTTAATTTTTGCCTAATGCCTTAAAGTGGCTATAAACCTAATTTATGAAATTTGACCTAGGCACATATATCTGCAGCATTTACTTATCTCTCTCCAAAGTGTGTCTTTCTGCTGCCTCGTTATTCTGTTATCAGCATTATAACTTCTGAGAAGTTCTCCAGGATGGGAGAAAAAATCAGCTGAAAATTTGTGTCAGGGTGGGTGCTATAAATAGATTAGCAGATTAGCAGAGAGCTTGTCTTGTCACAGTACAGCCCTGCAAGTATCTTCTTTCCTCTGCCTGGAAGGGGGGGGGGGGGGATTTCCTTCAATCAGCTGTCACACAGTGTATGTCAAGACTCCACTCCTACTGCTGAATGAGGAAGTAAAAATTCTAACACCATGTCAGGATTCTAAAGGATATATAAAGCTGAAGACAGCAGATATACATGTAAAATCTATGTAGGGAGATTTGTTTCATCCATGTATCATCTGAGGCTTTTCACTTCACTGGGTATAGGAGAGGGTTTGAATCCACTTTTTAAAAATAAAGTTGAATACGATTGCAGCCAGACTACAGTGTTTTTTTTATTGGATGTGGGTGGATAGAAACCTGGCTGTTGAGTTAAATAAGTAAAAAGATAGAGTTCTCTTTCTGTTTGTTGTGCATAATGACTTACTTCTTGTATACCAATTCTAACTAAATTTTGCCTCATGGTATTCTATTACAGGAGACCTGATGGGTACAGCCATGGAGAACCTTGATCGCCTTCTTGCCATGCCATATGGGTGTGGAGAGCAGAACATGGTCCTTTTTGTCCCCAACATCTTAGTTCTGGAATATCTTCATAACACTCATCTGCTGACACCTGAGATAAAGAACAAAGCCATCAAGTTCCTGGACAGTGGTGAGACATGCTGGGCCAGATTACTCCTCTCTTTTTTACTCACTTTATAGATCCTTTAATGTATATTAACTATTGCTTATTATGAAACTGCAAGTTTTGTTTAATAAAAAACAGCCTGCAGGTAAACTACACACATTGCAAGAATTTTAGCAAGCTTTAGTGCATAATTTTACCTTCATCTAAAATAAAACGTTTGATTATGACATTTCTCAGACAGACTGGAAATAGGAAGATCTGCCTTCATTATTAGCACCTGAGAATCTCAGTACTGTGAGGCTGGGTTCACACTGGTGCGATGCGGGAACCAGTATGATTCCTGTGCGGATTCCGGACTCTCTGCGAATGGTTCTCAGAACTGTGTGAACTGTGAAATTGTACAGGAATCAGGTCACATAGGTTCCAAACACCCATGCGATTTGATTCCAGTGCAGACCAAAAAAGGTACCTGCACCATTTTGGTCCGAATGCGATGCGATTTCAGCCATACAAGCTGTCACATTGCATGTGATGTGCATAGCAATGCGGTGTGAATCACATGTGTTGTCTGGCATCACCCCAGTGTGAACCCAGCCTAATAACAATAAAAGCAGCAGCATCTGCAGAGTCTACATTCACTCCTAGTTACAAAGCTACATAGTTGTGAGGTTGAATAAAGACACCAGTTCATCCAGTTTAACCTGAGTGTGGTGGTTATTTACTACAGCTGGAGAGTGCAAAATCTGGTGCAACTCTACATAGAAACCAATCAGCTTTCAGGTTTTATTGGCAACACTTAATTGAACAACCTGAAATTAGAAACTGATTGGCTACCATGCACAGCTGCACCAGATTCGAAATGCACCAACTTGAGTAAATCTACCCATGTGTGTGTGTGTTTGTCACTACCATTTTCCATATCCCTGTATATTGCGTTTGCAAAGAGACACATGTAAACGTTTTTTAAATCATCTACACTCCTCACTGACTCCACCAACCGTGGAAGGTAGTTCTACATCTTTCCCACTCTAACGGTAGAGAACCCTTTACGCAGTTTAAGATCGAACCGCCTGGATCCAGTGCAGGCACTGTGATGGACCTCTTACCAGGTTGACATCCAGCTATACTGTGGCCCTGTGATCACTCTACAGCTGCGGAAGTCCCGGAAGGCTGGTAAGGGCCTGGAATCAATGCAGGGTAGAGTCTAAGCTAGATGACATCCCTGAAGTGCTGGCCGTACCCGCCAACCTTGCCAGCTCCACTTGGAAGGAGCCAGTGCTGGAAGATAGCTTGTCTTCAGGTGAGCCAGCGGGGAGTGGTGGGGGGGCATATATTGAGATTTCCCTATACTTCAGGCACACTTTGGGCCCATGGATGATGAGTATGCAGAGTAGTCGTCCCACAGCAGCTTGGAAGAGGAGTGGGAATGAGGACCCACTCAGACGCAGGAGGAGGCATCGGTAGAGGTGCTGAATGTACCACATCCAGCTGAAGGGACCAGAGAAGCTACAGAAGCCTTGTCAGTGTCCAGCAAACGTTCCACACCAGAACCTCAACTACCCAGACCAGAGCAGCTAAATACAGGCAATGGGTAGCAAGGTCACCTAGCACCTGTGTCCTTCCAGGAAAATCGAAACCCAGAGAGCTGCCCAGGTTTTCCAGGTTCCAGCGGGAGGTACAGCGCAAGACAGCTTTAGAGTGGGGTCTGGACTATTCTTATGTCCCACCTGATTCCATGGACATTATTGAAAATTCCTGGAGAGAATGGGAAGATGACCTGGTATGGGAATACATGCATATCCCTAAGCCTTTGCGGGTGCCAAACTGTGAGGAGACCTGGGCCCGGTTTCAGGAATGGAGGCTGGGGAGAGCAATTTACAAGTACAGAGTCCTGATTGTGAAGGTGGGACAGCCAGCTAGAAGCCACTCTGTCACAGTCAGAAAAGCTGATGGCAGCGTGAGAAGGTTGCCTGATACGGATCTCTATGCATAAAGGACTGCTGGAGTGTGCAGCTCACTCACAGGTGACGATTGTCCCATGGACAGTTGGGAGATTGCTGCCTGTCTCTTGCTTTTCTGCTTATTTCAGACTATGCTGGCCTGCCACCCTGACCTATGCCAGCTGGATGAACTATTCCCACTGATGAACTTGGGCAAGGCCTAGATTCTGATATATGCCTTTGAAAAGACAAAGGGAGGGGCTGCCCCCCCCCCTAACCAGAGATTTAAAAAAAACATTTTCTGCTTTAAAATGTTTTGTTTCTGCCTGCTGACAGAATAAAACAGTATGGTTTGCTGTTTATTTTTCTGTCAGTGAGATTATAACCCCCTGCTGGCAGAGTTTGTGAATAGTTAGTTGAAGTTAGTGGTAGGTATATCTATATGTGTGTTCCTCTTTTTTGCAGATGTCATTTTGGGCTGCTACCCACCCTGCTATTCAACAGACAACATATTCCAGCAGGCAGACGGCCTGTGTGTTTTTTTCTGGGTCAAGGTTTGAGTGACTCTGGAAGGGTTGGATGACTCATAGGCTCCACTTCTGAGACCTCTCCATACTTCTAGAAATTTGGAGAAGATTCTAGAAGCATGGGAATAGAGGTAAGGAAGAACTTCCTGGAGTATTCATGAGGGCTCTGACCAAACTCCAACAGTGGGTTGGCCCCTCAAATAATCAGTGTCAGCCCAGTTGGGGCAGAGAAGTTTGGGTGGAAGCTGGAGATGTTAGGCTGTTGGTGGCGCTTGAGGGTACCCCCTAGTCTGGGGGGGTGTGACCTTGGGCCTGAGCTGGGGTGTGGAAGAGACCCTCTACACAACACACAGAGGTGTCCTGACCAGAGGCACAGGAGCAAGTGGACACTGCCAGGCAAATCTCCAGGGTGGAAGACATCCAGGTGGGCTGGTGAGTGATACAGTCGGAGAGGACTGACAGGCATGCCTTGAAGGACTGGGTGCAAGCAGTCTGGAATGAGTCAGTCTGGGAGGACTGTGGAGCCCTAGCCGGGAGGGCTAGAGAAAGGGGCAGTGCCTGAAGAGGTGGTGCTGGGATCAGTAGCCACAGGAGGGGGCAGCTGGGTAATAGGTCTTTGCTACACAAACAAGGGGCACGCAGTCCCTGCCTGCAAGGGACATTTGCTACCGGTCTGACTGAGCCTAATTCAGATTATCAAAACAGTGTGCCAGCTGGTCCTGGGAGTTGTAGTTCTACAAGCAAGGTTTGTTTTGCTGGAGGTAGAGGAGAAGTGTATATACGGACTGTATATAGTTTTGTCCCTGAAGAGTTATATTACTTTGATCGAGTATCCCATAATATTCCTATACAAGTTTATTCCTCTAATAAAAATATAAAAACAAGCACTAGACTGTTCTTCGGACTCAATTGCGGTGTTCCTGGCTGTGTTGGGGGGGGGAAATCCCTTTACACTTGCAGCTCCTTAGGGGGTGTGTTACACATACATCAGTATAAACGTCTTCACCCCCTTTTACTAATGCTGAGGACACATATTAGAAAAGAATATGAAAAAAGGTACACGGTTAACATAAAAAGGTGGATAAAGCCAAGGATAACACAGATTTTAAAGTATGCATTTTTACCTTGTATTTTCATTGTGTTTACATTAATAATATACTTTAGTTCTGCTTGTGGCACCTTTTCTCAGGTGATTTTGGTCTTTAAGGCTTTTGTAATGTATTACATGCTGAATGGATATGTTAAAGCCCAACTCCAGGCTGCTGTTCGATTTACATATAGTAGGTTCACTCTGCACTGCATGGTTAAATGATCATTTGGCTAGGGGGTAAAGGAAAAAGTACAAATACCTTATTCCTTGCTCCCCCCTATCAGTCACTGCTCTTCTATGTTGTTCAACACTCTGGAATGTGAGTGGGCCCTCGCTGTCCTCCCATACAATGCAGGGCTGATGGTCCTGTATTGTATATAATTATGTCAGAGAGCTGCAATTGGCCAGGCAGCAAAATTAAACTGCTTCCGGGGAAAGGAGAAAGCACGCTGGAGTGATGAATAAGGTGAGTATTTGTACTTACTCCTTTCAGCCCTTAGTGAGGTTTTAATTGTGATATGTGGCATTTCTAAATGGAATCTTCTATACTTTTGATTTTTACAGGATTTCAGCGGCAGCTGACATACAAACGCAAAGATGGGTCATATAGCGCCTTCGGTCAGAATGACCCACAGGGCAACACATGGTAGGTGCATTTTTTTCTACTGATGTTTGCATATAAAGTGCAGAAATCCAGAAAAAAAAAGAAATGGATTTAGTTATGAATGTGAAGGAATAGAACCCTTCAGGTTCTTATTGTTTTCTGTGCCATGATCTTAGGAGTTTGCTGGACCGGTGTTTAAGAGGTTGGCTCAACCCTGCCTGCATTAATGTGGTCACCACTGCCAAAGTGCCCCTCAGTGGCCTCAGAGTATATTTTGATACATTGCTATTATGCCGAATCCAGGATATATTCCTTCTTGGATGTTTTTCATTTTGCATTTTGGATTGTGTTGCATTTGCATTGCATTGGATGTTTTGCATTGGATTGTTTTGCATTGCAGGCAGGTGCTTGTGTACACTGCATGGCCACTGCCTCTAGGATTAAATTTTAATACTAAATTTAGTCAGAGAGACAAATTAATTTGTTTTGTTCGTTAAAGCTATTTTTAAACTTTATTTATTTTACATTTTGAAGTTCCTGTAAGCAACACAAGATTCTAATTCTGTCTGTAGCTAATTCATCGAGGTTGATTTACTAAAGGCAAATAGGCTGTTTTCTTTGCAAGGAACATTTTATTTAGCTTAGTGAACAGAGTGAAGCTCTGTTGGCTTCCATCATCCAATCAAGTGTGAGGAAAATTACTTTTTTTTCTTCATTTCCCTTGCACATGATTGGGTATTCTTATAAAAATACATTTTCACCGCATTCACTGATGAAAGGGAATTTTCACCACATTTACTAAGTGATGATTCCCTTTCAAGCTGAATAGCCTGTTTGCCATTAGTACTGTAAATCAACCCCAATGTGTTAATGGATGTGTGTGGTATGGAACAAGGACTATCAACAATTTGTACTTCACTGCATGAGAGAGAGACTCCAATTATGTTACTTTTTCTGCGTGAAAGTGCAATATCATCTGTATTACAACAGTATGAGAATGTCACCTTACTATTCCAAGCACTGCTTTTGATTACTATATTTTCTATGTGCTGTATCTTATAAATAAGGCAGGCCATAAATTATACATTTTTTTTTTGATGATTCCCCCATCCACACATTCCAGGTGGATGGAGAAATTACTCCCGCTGTGCTACTGTAGTCTGCAGGTGGGAAGCTTTCCCTTTTGGCAGAATACAATGATTAGTGTTGTCGGCTACAGACAGCAGTGATCGTTCAGTAAAATCCCCAATGGCTGGTTGTACACAAGTCAATAAATAGATTGACTTGTGTACAACAAGCTAGCCCATACATGAATCGAAATTTGGCTGGTCCCTGCTGAACCAGCCAAATTTGAATCCATGTATGGCTGGCTTAAGTTCTTGCTGCCTATGTGTAAATACATGAATCTTCTCAGATGTATCTTTTCTTACTCTGTGATCCGATAAGCCTTGGTTCATGACTAAAGCTGAACTCTAGGCAAACCACTAAATACACAATTAAAATACATTTGTAAGAACTGTTATGCCTTAGAATTTTTCTTTTAATTCACCCTTTTCTAAGATTTACACAGCTTTATCAGACCCCCTTCCCCTACAAAAGTTAGTGACTTGACTTGTCTCTACTACAGTTAAGCAAAACACTAGTTGCAATAATTGTTGTTTAACTTTGAGCAATTCTCTACAGGTTAACTGCCTTTGTGGTGAAGTCCTACAGCAAATCTCGGCCTTACATATTTATACATGATAGTCACCTCAACGAATCCACCACCTGGCTAAAGAACACTCGTAATGAGTCAGGCAGCTTCCAAAGTGTGGGAAGGCTTTTCAATAATGCAATGAAGGTAAACACCCTGCTCTGTACTGTTGGCACTGCCTGGACAAAAAGCGTTAAGGAGGACTGCAGCAATTTGTATGTGGTGATCATGAACAGGAGGGATATTGCCCTGGACCTGACCTTCAATGTGTCCACTAAGTGTAGAGTTTACTCAACTATAGAATTCTCCCAACTCTACATCCAGGTTATTTATTTATTTAGAAAGTTACCTAGAAATCAAAGTGTTTCTCCTGTTCTTTCCCTAGGGATGCCGGGACAGATCAGAGCAGTTCTGATTGGTCAACATAGTCACGTGCCATGTTAACCATTCAGAACTGCTCTCATATATCCTAGCTACTCTAGGGAAATAAAAGAAAGAACAGCATGGTTATCAAACACCAAGGCCGCTGCACCAGGCTGCATGGATGAAGGTAAGTGCAGTGGGGAATGAGTGGGGTGGGGAGGTGTAAGGCGTTTGTTCACCATCCCTACCAGTGCTTGAAGAGAGGAGAAAAGACCCTGGGTCATTACAAGACTGGCCAAAAACACCAGGAAAAATTACTTATGCTAAAATGTTTATAGTCATAATTGCAGAGGGAGAGAGAGCTACTGGAGGGCTGCCAAACAAGTAGTTGGGCTTTACTGAGAGAATCATGTTGGCAGCCATGACTGTATCTCCATTAGGAAAGGGCCGAACACCCCCCGGTTCGGTTCACACCAGAACATGCGAAAAGACAAAAAATTTGTGCGAACATTCGAACGCTATTAAAGTCTATGGGACACGAACATGAAAAATCAAAAGTGCTAATTTTAAAGGCTTACATGCAAGTTATTGCCATAAAAAGTGTATGGGGACCGGGGTGCTGCTCTAGGGGACATGCATCAATGCAAAAAAAAGTTTTTAAATTGATTGCCTTTTTCAGGAGCAGTGATTTTAATAATGCTTAAAGTGAAACAATAAAAATGAAATATTCCTTTTAATATCATGCCTGGGGGGGGGGGGGGGGGTCCCAGTCTGCCTGTAAAGTAGCGCATCTGTGTAATGTTTAGAACCGTTCCGGAGCAAAATTACATTTGTAAAGGAAAAATTGTAATTGAAGCTTGATTGCGGCTGTAATGTATTGCCGGCTCCCGGAAATATAGATAAAAAATCAATGGAAAAAATTCTGTGGGCTTCCCCCCAGTCCATACCATACTCTTCGGGTCTGGTATGGATTTTAAAGGGAACTCCACACCAAAATTTAAAAAAAAATGGTGTGGAGTCGCCCCCAAAATTCATACCAGACCCTTTTCCGAGCATGCAACCTGACCAGGCAGGATAGGGGGGTACGGACGAGTGCCCCCCTCCTAACCCATACCAGGCTACATGCCCTTGACACAGGGGGTGGGTGCTTTGGGGCAGGGGGGCTCCGCACCCCCCAACCCAAAGCACTTTGTCCCCATGTTGATGGGGACAAGGGCCTCTTCCCAACAACCCTGGGCTGTGGTTGTTGGGTTCTGCGGGCAGGGGGCATATCAGAATCTGGAAGCCCCCTTTAATAAGGGGACACCCAGATCCCGGCCCCCCACCCTATGTGAATGAGTACTGGGTACATTGCACCCCTACTAATTCACCAAAAAGTGTCAAAAAAGAAAAAAAACACAGGAGACAATAAGGGACAAGTCCTTTATTAAAAATAAAAAAAAGTGTCCAGTGATGTAATTCACGTCAATCACGGTGCGAAAAAAAAAATCCAGAAAAAGCTCCTCCTCGATGGGAGGCTCCTGTCGACTGCTGTATTTTTTCGTTTGACAGCTCTTATAAAATCTAGGGTGGGGCCACCAGCTGATGTAAATGGATGACCCCACCCAGGGCCGGTGCTACCACTAGGCAAACTAGGCAGCCACCTGGGGCGCCTGACTGCTGGTTTCCCTAATCTCCATCTCCAACCGGTCTCCACGCTATGTAGGTTTTCGGTGCGGCGGTGACTGTATGCAGGGGATGCCTCTGTTCCTGGCACTGGCAGGGTAGTCAGATGCATGTAGAGCCCTGGTGAGTGAAGAACACCGACATTGTATTAGGAATCAGGTAGGTCAGTGTAATGGTCCTGTAGGTCAGGGTAGATGTCAGGTACTGTAGGTTAGTGTAGCTGTCAGTGTAGGAGTCAGGTATGTTAGTGTAGGGGGTCAGTATAGTGGCCAGGTAGGTCAGTGTAGTGGCCAGGTAGACCAGTGTAGGGGTCAGTGTAGGTGTCAGCTATGTCAGTGTAAAGGTCAGGAAAGTCAGTGTAGTGGTCAGGTAGGTCAGTGTAGAGGTAAGGTAGGTCAGTGTAGGTAGGTCAGTGTAGGGGTCAGGTAGGTCAGTGTAATGTCAGGTAGGTCACATGAGTTACATAGCTAGGGCAAAGGGGGTGGAGTCAGGGGTGGAGCCAAGGGGCGTCAAAATGAGGTTTCGTTAAGGTCATTTTCGAGGAGGAGTTACCCTCCGAGGGCAGCTGACGACAGAAAAAGGCAAACTGTCGAGAATATTTCCGATCCCGCCCCGGTGGGTCACTACATTGGCTCACTGGGGTACGGGAAGACTGTAGTACACTACAGTCTTCCCTGCCCCAGTACACCGTAGTGTACTACAGTCTCCCCCCGCCCCAGACCCGACCACGTTCTTAAAAACTGTGGGATCCGCTTTGGAGTAAAACTGCGGGGAACCGAGGTGGGGACTGAGGTGGGGGAAACGGGATCGATACATTGAGTACACTGGATGGACTGTAATGTGACTGGATGGACTGGGGATGTGA
>BLSH010447086.1:31955-42389 GCA_018402905.1 Glandirana rugosa | reverse complement strand
TCCCCCCCCCCCCCCCCCCCGGGAGAAGACAATTGCTAATTCTCCTGTCAACACTGACTGTGTTGAAGGATGAATTGTGCACATTTCTTTCCTTCAATCCATATTTGCAGGGAAGAACTTCACACCGTGTATGGCCTGCCTAAGTGTACTTCATTCTTAAGCCTAGTACACACTAGTATTTTTTTTTTTTTTTGTTCAACCCAGCAGGGCTGAACGAAAAAAAACCTGACAGCTCAGGGGGAGCCGCTGTACTAACTATCCAATGTTAGTACAGCAATCTCCTCTGCTGTTCTATTGTGTTCTGACAGGGAGGCGGCTCCCCCCGCTAGAACACTCCGGTCATCACTCTCAGCCATTGGCCGAGAGCATTGATCGGGAGCTGATTGGCAGACCTTTTCCGGTCATGCCCCTTAAACAGAAGGCAGCCTAATGGTCGGCTTCTGTCGGATATAAACAAGGGCCGAATGTCGGCAGGTTGTTATTGAACCGGCCGATACCGCCCGACATTCAGCCCGTGTGTACTAGGCTTTAGTGTACTCAAGGGTTTTTCTATTGAAGAGAACCACTTAGGACTCCATTGTGAGTTAGCAACCTAGAAGGGTGGCGATAAGGCAATAGCTAAGTGACCAAAAATGTTTACTTACTGAGAAACTCCACCAGTCATGGAGAAAAGAGCCGGTATCTGGACAGTCTTGAAACAAATAGCATGTAAGGGCTTGGGCCTCTGATTATATGTTTTTACTTCTTACAGGTACACCGGTTCCCGACAGATATCCAACATGGCTGTTATAGAGGTGAAGATGCTATCTGGTTTCATCCCTGTGAAGAGCACAATAAGGCAGGTGAGTACTAGTCCTGGCAAATAATTTGTTATAGTCTGTTATGCTGCCAGCATTGTACCTGCTGACATAACAGGATTTTTAAAGCCCAGATTCATACTTACTACATTTTGCTATCTCTTGTGCTCCAGCATATGTTGTACATTGGAATAGCATGGCTCCTAATAGGCTGATCTGGTTTAATAGATTACTTGAATTGTGACACAATGAAACTACTTATCAAAAGGAGTACCATGCAGGGACATTTTGAGTAGCTTATCTAATATCTGAGTTGATATACAGTATATACCTTCTTTGAGATTTCAGGAGTGTTTTGGTCTATTTTGCTACTTGGGGAGGCCTTTCAATACCTCTCCTAACATACAGACTGTGGCTCTTTCTGCTTTTATTTGCACTTGTACATATTCTACATTCCTAAGATGTTCCCCCAGTACGCATAGAGGATGAGGGTAGCAGAGGAATCACTAAGCGAGATGGCAGCCCTGCTACATGTTGGTCTAATACCCATTGACATAAGATAGTACCCACCAGATTGCATCTGCATATTGTGTATTACTGTTCAAAAATTGACATGTGAAAAGAAATCCGCCCAAGGCTGGTAATGCACATTACAATCTAATTGTACAATCTCTGTATAGTGTTCTTTTACTGTTACAAAATCTGATTATACAATCTCTTTTACATGTACAAAAACTGTATCCTGAGGACCTGCCTAGACAACTCATTCAATGTGTATCAAAATTGCCCTAACAGTATATAGGTATAGCTCAGTCTAATGCAGATTGTACAATCAGATAGTTTAGTGCATAGTCAGCTTTGTTGTGTTTCAGACAAGATTCCTGCCATGCCTCATAAACATTTCTTGACATATCTGATTCATTACATATGGCTTTCACCATATACAAGCATACTATTTACAGTAAGGAGATAATTAAATATATTATATGCTTTCATTATACAGCTGGAGAAAGACAAAGTGGTAAAGAGAAGTGATATCCAGGTGGACAAGGTGATCTTGTACTTTGATCAGGTAAGATGTAAATCTCATTACATGTACATTTCATATCACTGTTGTGACAGCATATTGATGGGCTGTACTGGTCATGTGAAGACTGGGCTAGCCAACCTGATATGGGCTCTATCATGGGAATCTGTCTGTAAAATGTTTGCCCCCCATATCTCTTCTTTGAAAGATGACATGGGGCTCAACTCACTCACGTGTCAGTTATTTTAATCTTATTCATGATTGTATTCCATGATCATTTTTTTCCCCTAAGAAATGGACTTCATGGGCTTTGGGCTTGTGTGGATGGCATCATTTTGATATCAGTTTGAGACACTTCTGAGATCATTCAGAATGCATTGAATGCATTTGATCCACTTCTGATTGGCATTTGGCAGTTTGGCTCCCTTTGCACATGCTAGGTCGGTGACGGAACAAAGGGGTAGGGCCACCTGATGATGTCACAGTTTATTAAGCAGCGAGAGGCTACGGAGCTATCAGAAGGTGGGAGCCTTTTTTAAAAAAATGTTTGTCAAAAACTGCCTCCAGTGTTTTTTTTACACTACACTTTTTTTTTTTTGGGTGAATGAGTAGGAGTACTATGTACCCTTACTCATTCACATAGGAGGATGGGATCATGGGGCCCCCTTGTTAATGGGGGCTTCCAGATTCTGATAAGCCTCCCTGCCCGCAGACCCCCACAGCCACTGGCCAGGTGGTGGGGAAGAGGCCCTCCTGCCCCAAAGCACACCCCATTTTGAGGGCAAGTGGCCTGGGATGGTTTAGGAGGGGGTGTGCTCTCTCTTTCCCCCTCCCCCCTTCCTGACCTGCCAGGCTGCATGCTCAGATAAAGGTCTGGCATGGCTTTTGGGGGGCACCCTATGGCATTTAAAAAAAAAATTGTAGTGGGGGTCTCCTCAAAATCGATACCAGACCCTAAAGGCCTGGTATGGATTGGGGGGGCTTCACACTGTTCTTTTCTTAATTTTTCATTGCCAGCAATTCTTTTTTTACATTCAGCTGTCAGTGGGGATGACTCATTGGCTGTTAAGGATGCGGCAGCAACCGCTCCTTAACAACCATGTTTTTTACTGTTTAAGGACACCAGCGTCAGCTTGCTCCTTAGCAACCAGCTATTTACAGTGTTTGTTAAGGGCGCCAGCTAATGCTGATGGTAAATTACCATAAGCTTTCACTACTAAAATACTGTATGAGTTGCGGTATTTTAGTAGAAAACTTGGATGCGGTAAGATACAGTTTTGATAATGGAGCCCACTGACAGATAACAGATTATTTTTTGGACGTCTATGGAGGATCACCTGGTGCAAAAATTCATCACAAGGATTCTTTGAAACACTTCATGATTAAAAGTATCAAATACAGCCAACACGTTTAGGTGGAAAAAAGCCTCCTTTTCTTTAGAGCTTGAGCAATTGATGTTAACAAAATCAAGACAGAAGGCACTGATGACCTGTGTTAGGGCTTGGTGAAGACTAGCATTTCCTGGAGGCACTAAAGGCTAGCACCTCCTGACAGCACATGTTGATGGACTTTAGGCTTGTGTGATAAGCATAATTTTGACATCAGCTTGAGATGTTTCTGACATCATTTAGGATTCTTTTGTCATTATATAGTTAACATTGACCACTCAAGCCCTGAAGAATGGGTAGGTATTTTCCCCCAAACCGCATTGGCTGTATGTGACTCTCTTAACCATTACATTTTACATACAATGAGGCCTTCAAGTGTGATGAACTTTCGTATAAGGTGCTCCTTTGTACACATCCAAAAATGTATCATCTGCCAAGCACTCCCTTTACCGCTATTATCAGCCTGGGAGAAGAATAAGGTCCATCTAAACTATTTTAATCACACATCTGCTTCTTTGAAGGTAAATCACTTTACTGTGTACCCATCCGAACCAGTTTCTACTTTTATAGATGGAGCGCTATCACACACGCATCCAGGAGATTATTTCTGGGAGAGCTCTGGACATCACCTGTGCTTTCATAAGTAGCATATTACTGTGTGCAAGGGGCTTTATCCCATGATTGCATCTGTGCATCTGATGCAAACAAAAGCCCATGAGCATAGACAGTAATATATTTTTATACAAATAATTTGTTTGAAGGCCTTTATTTTATACTTTATGCTCTTAATTGGTGCTTTCATATTACTTTCTCTAATAAGGAGGTCCGGCACTGCTTTTGCACGTGATTGTCCTGCAGATTGAAAATCTAGAGCAGTATCATCTCTACTAGCAGAGCATACAGCGTGTATCCCTCTTCTGGCTGCTGACCTCAGCACTTACCATTTTTAACATGTGCCTTCCTTGTCAAACCTCTATTGCTTTGTATTTTTCTTGTCGAAATTCTCTTTCCTGTTTGGGGGTAGTTACATTCCAGGGACGTGCAGTCATGGGAGGCAGGTGTGGCAGAGACTGCCATGAATATAAAATAAACAAAAAAACAATTGAGCTTTGAGGGTCATAGCTCAAGGGGGGGGGGGGGGGGGTAGGTTGCTAAAGTCCTGTCCCACCACTGGTCAAAATTTGGGGCTCCTGCCATCTATAGTTCCGGAGATACGGAACTCCTTGTGCAGCCTGTCAGAAGCTACATACAGCACAGCCAGTTTAAATACAAGCTAATATAAGAGACACAATAAAAGTGCATTAATCATATGATGAACTCATCCTAAATGGATGTGTCTATGCAAATAAAGTCTATATAAAATGTGCAAACATTGCAAAAAAATATATTCTAAGAAATATATATATATATGGTGCAAAAGGGTGCCTGGATTTTCTAAACTTCAATAGTCCCTCTTTCTTTGCCGTGAAGGAATGATGATAATGTGCACCACCAAAGAAAGAGTGCTCCCAAAAGGAATCACCACAAACAATTAAATGAGCTCCTTATCAGCTGCTCTGACCCCACAAGGAGATCATCAGATGCTTTGCTGCATAGGAGCCATATATACCACAATCTAGCATGCAAAGGTTCCACGATCTCCTAAGCCAAGACAGACTCCATGGAGGAAGTTAAAGTACAGAGGAAAATCCACATAGTGTAGAATTTTACCAAAATTTTAATAAAATTATAAAATCACACTTACAATTTTGATGGAATTACACAGCATATGTTACAAAAAAACAGCAGATCCAATCGGTCAGGCCGTCATGTTTGAGGCCCCTCCCAACGCGCACATTTCTCTGTAACCAGCGTCGCCTGGGGATATGAGGCTCCATATAATAGATCACACAGACAGTCCTTAAAATGATTGTAAACGATCCTCTTGTAAAACAATTCATTAAATTTAAAATAGAAATAGAAATGCAAGGCAAACAGTTTTGTATAGATATAAAAAGGTATTTATATTTTTTTATAAGTAATCACATTCCCTCTGTTCTCAGCTGCATAAGAGCTGGGGGCGGAGAAGCCGCAGCACGCTGAGCTTGCCAGTGAATGGCTGTGTAGTGGGGGTGTGTCAGGTCAAGTCTGATCATTGGATGAGAGTACACTGAGTTTCCAGCATAGCGAGAGAACTGACCACAGTGTGCTCTCCTGCTTAGTGTGGTCAGTTTTAATAGGAAAGCAAATGGACTGGCAGGAACACCAGGGATTTCATATAAAGGAAGCAATACAAAGGGTACTTTCTCATACAAGTACATGTACAACAGGCACATATCAGGAATATGAAGTGCTGGGGAAACAAACGCTTTAAGCATTTGCTCCTCCTCTAATTTAATAGTTTGATTATGGCAGAATCTAGGAGGATGGGGCATGGCAATAGGACCCAACTAGGGCAATTAAGTGATGTGTTCAATGTACACTTCCTGAGGTTTCAGAGCAATACAGAACCAGTGGTTGTGATGATTATTACGTGCGGGTACTTTCATATAAATTTAGAGAAATTGTTTTATTAAGGGGTGTTTAATGCTAATTTAGGTCTATTTATCATAAGCCAGCTAGTACAGTAATCAAGTGACTTGGTTGCCTCACCTTTGCATCTTTCTTGCTTCAAGTGATATATACTGCATGTAATATTATTATACTATATTCTTTTTTCACTTAACATAAATGTTGCACATAATAAATATATGCAAAGACAATGCATAATGATTCTTTTTAAAATATGGAAATTGTATGCAGTGTATTGTTGCCCTTTAAATTGAGATTTCTTTTCCTTTAATTTTAGCTAGTTTTAGGCCTCATGCACACTGGTTTATTCTAAACACTGTTTCTCCTGACTAGAGAAAATCGGCATTAAATACTCACCTAAGCTGTTTTTTTTTAACAAAAAACAGTTTAAGCGAGTTTAGCAGCATTTGGTGTTTGGCCATTTATTTATTTCATTGGCCAGAATTTTAATATATTCTGGCACTGAAATGAACATTGACGCGCTAAACGCGCCTAATACTTATGCACGTTTAGAGGTGTTTACATACATTTAGCAGCGTTTTTTGTAGAAAAACAATCTTTCTCCTAAACGCGATTTTAGGGGGTTCAGGGAATGTCCTCTATACTCCCCTGCTACTAAACTGCTGTAAACGTCTATGTGTGCATGAGCTCACAGGGGTTGATTTACTAAAGGTAAGTACAGTTGCTTCAGAGCTTTATAAATGAGGTAAAGTTTCACTTTGCAAAGAATTCCCAATCACATGCAAGGAAAAAAAACCCAGCATGTTTGCTTGCACATAACATGATGGGATGATGGAAGTCAGCAGAGCTGCTCATTTACTAAGTCCTGGAGGAACTGTACTTTGCAAAGTGCAAAGTCTATTTGCCGTTAGTAAATCAGCCCCAGAACATAATATAGAGGGGAATTCAGGGGCAGAAAAAAAAAGCCATAACCCACAAAAACTTGAGTTTGGGAGCACCAGTGTGCATGAGGCCTAAATGCTATTACTAGACTTATTAGTAAAACCGCTACTGCTTCCATCACTAGTTTGGATTTTGCATTTATGCATTGTATCATTGTCCTTCCTTTTCTAGTTGGACTCCCAGGCTAAACATCTATCCTTTATGGTGGAACAGGACATTGAGGTCATAGACCTGAAACCAGCTACAGTAGAAGTATATGACTACTACGAACCAGGTAATGCCCTTCACATGTTATGTGTGGGATACAATGTCACATCACACTAAAGCTGCATACCTATGATTAAAGTGGAACTTCATCCAAAGTGTATTGTTCTTGTATGGAGAAGGAAAGGGTTATTATAACCTCTGTCAGGGTTTTACTGATATCTGTTTCAGAGACTCAAGAAGGAAGAGGAAAACTCTCCAAACTTAGGGCTGATTTTGACAGTTGTCAATGAAACAGGTGTCCCCTTTACTCTTGCTGCAGTAACAATTCTAAAACTTTACATTTCCATAAAAAATAGAGAAAAAAAAACTCCTCAGTGGAGTCAGATAGGAACAGTAAGTATTCTGATAGGGATTGTAACCCATCTTGATACCACCCAAACTAGAAAAAAATGTCAGTTTCACTTGAATGAATTTGAATTGGAAATTTGCTTATAGAGTATAGTGGTATTTTAAATTACAGTTTGTACTCTCTAAACATGTACAGAGTGAAAAAAATTTGTTTAGTTTTTTTTTGATCCGT
Organism: Glandirana rugosa; assembly: GCA_018402905.1. Classification (NCBI taxonomy): domain Eukaryota; kingdom Metazoa; phylum Chordata; class Amphibia; order Anura; family Ranidae; genus Glandirana; species Glandirana rugosa. The sequence continues at coordinate 34,937 of BLSH010447086.1, read as the reverse complement.
TATTTACATAAATGTTTGTTTAGTTAGATTTGTTTCATTCGTTTAATTCATTTTTGGAATTTGTTATGTTTATTAGTTTTCGAATCGATTCAAAAAGTCTTTGTATCAATTTTGAATAGTTTTCGAAATCAAATCGTTTTCAAATGCGAATCGTTTTGAAATTCAAATAGTTTTCCAATTTCCAAGGAGAATGGGGTGGAGTGGAAAGTGGGGGAATAGAATGGAAAAGATAGAATACAATAGAGGGGAATGTAACAGAAAATGAAAGACTATAATGTGGTGGAGTGGAATAGAGCGGTTTTACTCTGTTGTATTCTATTCTTTTGTTTACTGTTATATTCTTTTCTAGTCTGTTTTTTTTTTCTGTTCTATTCCTTCTTTTTCTATTTCATTTTGTTCTCTTTGGAAATTGGAAAACAGTTCAAATTCGAGGACTTTTCAAATTCAAGTTGAAAACTATTCACTTCAGGATCCCCAAAACAGAGAGTGCACCATTGGCTTTTTATTTAGTTCCTGCAGTTGAGAGCTGCCCTTTCTCACTTTCCAGTTGTTACTGTTGCTTCATGATGAGCGACCTCACCAACAATGAGGTGTAGGTGCGATGAGCAACAAAGGAAGTGCTAAAACCCCCAAATCCCATAAGAATAGACAGGATTAGATCAAGACTTCTGTGCCTAGACTCACGAAGTACTAAAAATCTGAAATCCAATGAAGAGAGTAAAAATCCAGCACCAGGATGTCCTCGCATTAAAGGTTGATATCATTATTTAATTCAACCATAAAAAGGTATCAATTCCTAAAAATTGACGCGTTTCAGCATCCTACAATTTTTAGGAATTAATTCCTTTTTATGGTTTGATGGATTAAATAAAGATATCTGTTTCTAATGTCAAAACGTCCTGGTATTGGGTTTTTACTCTTTGTAGGTGGGATGAGGGCATGGGCTATGACTTTGTAATGTATGTCACCATTCATAAAAACGCCTTTATGTACCTGTTTTTCATGTTTGTCACAGTCAAAGGAGAAATAGATTGCTATCAGACAGGCTTTTCATTGCTGAAGAAACATACTATGGTCTGTTTATCAATATTTTCACCCAAAGATTCACCCACTTTTCAACCAAGGTTCACCCATGGGTAAGTCTTGGGTAAAAGTTGTATGAACATGGGGGAAAACATTGATAAATAGAAATACTGTATGTTTCTTCTGCAATATAAGCTTCCTACCAGCCTGTCTGCAAACCTCTGTCGAATATACACTGCTGTACATGGCAGGTGAAGATGTTGGCACTGACGAGGGAGTTTCTGGGTGTTATATTTTTGAAGGAAGAATGAGTATAGCAGCCTTTAGTTGTGCTTTAAGAAAGTTCAATTTCAATATAGTACAATGCTCAATTCACAAATCTTACCAATCTTCATTTTCAACCAAATCTATTGGCTCTCAGATAAAAAGTAACTGTCACTTTATATTTTTATTTATGTAGCCATGTGCTCCCTTAAGAGTGTCTGATAGTAGTAGTTCACCTGATAGCTGACCTCAATCGCACCATATATCACACATCCGGAGACACTGACCAGAACGGCTCTTGTTTTTGTTGTTTTATTTAGGGGAAATAACTTGGATGGGGATGGGGTGACTGCGGGATGCCCAAGGAATTATGGTACATGGATTCCATATACAAGCCTGTATATGCACACTTCACCGCAGACTCTCCCTCTATAGACTATTGCTCCTTTCAACTCTCCAGCACTTCACTAGCTGACCGTTTCTTTTACAGTTCTCTCACTACACAGAACTCACAGCTTTACACTTCTTTGCTTTTCTCCAGCTCAGAACATAGTTTCTAGCCTGAAGGGAAATGTATCAGGCTTCTCTATGCCTTTCTCTTTGCCGCGGTTAGCACATGGTGAGGCTTACCTTGTTTCAGCAGGACCTCAGGAACACCCATTACAGGCCAGGGATCACAGGCCCCTGAATGTGCAGCAAAACCTGAGTGTTAACCAGGCCTTTGACGGACTACAACTCCCAGCCCATCCTACTCCAGGTCCCATCGACCTGCTCTTTGGCAGTGACTCTCCTTTTCCTTGACTGGCTCCCGAGGCTCCCACAGACTGTCCACCATTCCTCTCCCAGCCTGCTCCAGCACTTTCTCCTCCAGTCCCAGGGACCATCACTCACCGCACTGGTAGATACTTTAAAGTCTCTGTCCTCCTGTAGCACCTTCTCCATTCTCCCGTTCCTCCTGTGCAACACCAGGAATCACTCACCTTCTTGGCTGCACCCGAACCCCCAGACCCCAAGGTCACCCTCCGCAGACTGGGGGCGACCTCCCGGGTAGGGGCCTGCTCCACATTGCCTCTGCTACATCTCCAGACTTCCACCCAACATTACTCCTCCCAGATTGGGCTAACTCTGAGTACTTAAAGGAGACCTGCCCTCTGATGGCTCCACCCATCTCCCAGCTCTCTGACCAGAAAACCTTCTCCAGGTTTCTAGAAAGAAGTGCGAGGTTCTGGTGACCTCATCTGTTAAGTCCACCAAATCATACCTGAGCCTCTCCTCCCAGCCCAGATCAAAATATTCAGGCCTGCACATTACAGTCAAGCCTGACTAAATTTACTTCTCCTAGCCAAAACCCTGCTAGAAAATACACCTATACTATGGGGGAGTTACACTTGAAAATAGCATTCTTTATCCTAGTATGTTAGCTTTGTGAATTGAGCCCAGTGTGTGAAAGTAATTTCTGTCCTTTTGGAAAAGTACAACAAAACTGATGATATGCTATTGTGATAATGTATAATAAGTTACCGATTTGTAGCCAAATAAGCCAACCTGAAATGGAAAATACTGTCTTATCTTCCAGATGATCGTACAGCTGCAGACTATAATCATCCTTGTAGTACTGGTAAGATGTTTTCTGGAATCTTATTAATGTTTTCTTATGATGTTCCTACTAATATCAGACGTCGACATGCTAGTAGA
>BLSH010447017.1:3290-25044 GCA_018402905.1 Glandirana rugosa | reverse complement strand
TACGTTCAACTGTTGACAGTGCCGCCACAGACGAACGATTCTGCATGCAACGGTCGTGAGTACGACGTGTTGAACACGATCGTCGTCCCGTGTGTACGAGGCATTAGATGGAGAGCAATAATTCTAGCACTAGACCTCCTGTGTAACTCAAAACTGGTAACCTGTAGAAATTTTTAAATTCGCCGATGGAGATTTTTAAGTGCTAAAGTTTGTCACCATTCTATGAGTGAGCGCAATTTTAAAGCATGACATGTTGTGTATCAATTTACTCGGCGTAACATTATCTTCCCCAATATAGAAAAAATGGGATAACTTTACTGTTGTCTTATTTTTTAATTAAAAAAAAAAAATGTTTATAAAGAAATTGTGCTTGTAAGACGGCTGCGCAAATACAGTGTGACGTAAAGTATTGAAATTACCAAAATTTTCTTCTCTAGGGTGTTAGAAAAAAAATATATTATGTTTGGGGGTTTTAAGTTATTTTATAGCAAAAAAACCCTGATTTTAACTTGTAAACACCGAATCTCAAAAAGAGGCTCGGTCCTTAAGTGGTTAAAGGTAGAAAAAGATATTTGGGGTCTTTTTGACCACAGACCTCTCCATAAAGAGGACCTGTCACCCTTATTTCTAGTACAAGGGATGTTTACATGGCCTACCTACCTGTGGTCAGTTTTTAATAGGAAAGCAGAGGAACTGGCAGGAACACCAGGGATTTCACACAAAGGAAGCAATACAAAGAGAACAGGAGACTTTCTCATACAATTACATGGTACAGCAGGCACATATCATGAATATGAAATGTTGAGGTAACAAACACTTTAACCACTTCCCGACTGCGTGCCGCCTTTTTACGGTGGCACTGTGGTTCTATTCCGCAAATCGCCGTAAATAGACGGCGATTTGCGGATGTGCAGCTAGGGGGGCGAGAGCGCACTGCTGCCGGCGCGCTCTCATGCCCGACACACTCTGCAGGAATGTGCCCGCGGCTCAGGCGGACCCGATGTCCGCTGGCGAGCCGCGATGAGCTGTCAGGGTGAAAGAACGGGGAATCGCTGATGTAAACACAGCAGGGACATAAGAGATTTACTGATCCCTGTCACTGGGATCAGTTAGATCTCTTATGCCCAAGGTAGTCCAGCCCCCTCACAGTTAGAACACGCCTAGGGAACACAGTTAACCCCTTCCCTGCCCCCTGCAGGTTAACCCCTTCACTGCCAATGGCATTTACACAGTAATCAGTGCATTTCCATAGCACTGATCGCTGTATAAATGCCAATGGTCCCAAAAAAGTGTCAAAATGGTCTGACATGTGCGCCCCAATATCGCAGTACCGCTAAAAATTGCAGATCACAGCCATTACTAGTAAAAAAAAATAAAAATAACCCCAGAAATGAATTCTCATCATCCGTAAACGCTGCAACTTTTGCGTAAGCTACTTAATAAACGCTGATTGCGATTTTTTTTTTTTTTTTTACAAAAATATGAGGAAGAATATAAATCGGCCAAAACCAATGAAAAAAAATGTTTTTTCATATTTTTTTGGATTTGAATTTTAGCAAAAAGTAAGAAATATTGTTTTTTTTTTTTTTGCAAAATTGTCGCTCTTTCTTTGTTTATAGCGGCTATCAGAAATGACGCAGAGGGGATCAAATACCACCAAAAGAAAGCTCTATTTGTGTGAAAAAAAGGACGCAAATTTTGTTTGGGTACAACGTCGCATGACCGCGCAATTGTCAGTTAAAGTGACGCAGTGCCGAATCGCAAAAAGTGCTCTGGTCCTAACCTGGGAAATCCTTCCGGGGCTGAAGTGGTTAAGTGAGTGTAATGCCAACCGCTACTTAGTGTTGTGGCTACCCAAAAACTGATTACGTTTTTATATACAATTAGATGGGCCTTCACCATGCTTAGTGTTTGGAAGATCTAGAGATTGTACAGATGGTCAGATTGTTCTCACATCAAGCTGAGGGTTTCGGATTTTCAACATACTTGTTTGCCTGGAACTAGCAAAATATGTTCACTTACCATGGAGTATTTGAGATATGCAGGTGATACTTTTGGTTACTTGATACATCATTGGTGGTCACATTTTAAGGTTTAGGGGGCTTCAGCTGCGACCCAAGGTGTTCCCACATAATAATTATATGTAATGCTACAAGAGATGGTCAGAGACTGTGAGATATAAAAACAAAGAAAGGGAAGGCGCAAACCCCTGTTGGATTTTCCGTGTATAATTGGATTTTATTGATAAAAAATACAATAACATGCATACTCACAAAGGGGCATAAGTATACAGCAAGTACATAGAAGGATGACTTGAGGTAGAACATCCAAGTGTTTCTGCAGTCTCACATATGCATGCTAACGCGTTTCGGGGGCACACAACCTTCTTCAGAGGTGTGATTCTGACCACTGAGTGCTGGGAGCATTTTACTGTCTTTTCATGCTACAGGAGATGGTCAGAGACTGCGGATATGCTATGGTAGATGGTCAGAGACTGTGGACATGCTACGAGAGATGGTCAGAGACTTTGGACATGCTACGGGAGATGACCAGAGACTGTGGACATGCTACAGGAGATGGTCAGAGACTGTGGATATGCTACAGGAGCTGGGCATAGACTGTGGACATGTTACAGGGGATGGTCAGAGACTGTGGACATTGCTACAGGAGATGGTCAGAGACACTGGATTTCATTGATGCTTCAGCTCCTTTAAAGTTGATTTTCTCCCATTTCCAATAAGAACAGCTAGGGTCCAAGGGGTGCACAACCAGTATCAGTGGGCTGCAGACTGGGCTCCAGGTTGCTAGACAATGACAGTTTTAATAAATGCAAACATAAATAAATGAAAAGAAACAGGTTTTAATTGAGTTTATTTTGTTTTTATCCCTTCACACAGAAATAGGTGCTCTTTTATTATGCAGATGACTTATTTTATTGAGTGTTCCAAATAATGAATGATTTTACTGCATTTCAGATCATGAAGGGAGACACAATTCACATGCAATGAAGGATAAAATTAAAAAAAAACTGAGAAAAGCAAAGTGAACAAATCTCTCCCCTGGTTGGTCTCCATTGTCAATGAGGTGAGCACTGTACTTTTGTTTTTTTTTTCTCAGTAGGTTCTAAACATGTGCCAATGTTAGGGCTTTTTCACACTCGTGGAGCCCGTTTTGACGGGCTCTGCTGCTCAGCGGGGATCCATCTGTTGATCCCCGCTGAGCCGATGGATGACAGGACAGTCTCTGCACTCCGTGCACAGACTGACCTGTCAGAGCTCCATTCTCCTCTATGGAGAATCGGATGAGCACGGAACGTCTGTCCGTGCTCATCCGATCCGCCAGGCGGATGGAAAATAGGGCCTCCATCCTTCTGTTTCTGGCGGATCGAAGGGGATCGGGTGTCAGCGGACATGTCACCGCTGACACCCGCCGATCCATAGAGCACAATGGAGCGTCCATTTGGGTCCGCCTGAAAAACTGACAGGCGGACCCAAATGGTCCATATGTGTGAAAGAGCCCTTAAAGGGTTCCTTAAGTGACATTAAAGTCTGTTTTTTTTTTTTTTTGGTTCAAAAATAACAAACGTCATATTTACCTGCTCTGTGCAGTGGTTTTACACATAGCAGCCCAGATCCTCCTCTTCTCGGTTCCCTCGCTTCGGCTTTTGGCCCCTCCCTCCTGCCAAGTGTGCCCACAGAAAGCAGTTTGCTATGGGGCACTCTAGCCGAGCTGCTGCTCTGTGCATCCATTCAGACACAAAGCCATGGCTTGGCCCCATCCCCTTCCTCATTGGCTCACTGAGTTTGACAGCTGTGGGAGCCAATGGCACAAGCTGCTGTCTCAGCTAATGAGGAGTGAGACTCCTGGACAGCTGAGGCTCTTGTACAACACTGCTGGATTGAGATGGGGCTCAGGTAAGTATTGTGTATGGAAACCAACCAGCTACCAGGAATTTTTGTCAAAGCTCGTTTTGAACAAGCTGAAGTTAGAAGCTGATTGGCTACCATGCACAGCTCACCAGATTTTTGGATGTTAAAGTGACACTAAACTCTGGTTTAAAAAAATGTTAAAGTATGTATTTTTAACCCCAAAAAGTACCTTTTTACTGCTCTGACACCAAATCTCCATTTTTAAAAAAATGATTATCTCACTTGCTGTTGGAGGGTGGCTGCATTAGTTCTCCATGTTCCACTGTAAGCAATAGCTTAGCTAGTTCTGTTTCTCACTCCTGAGATGGGCTGTGGGCGTTGTAAAGTGTATAGAGTATTTCAAATAACCAAATGAATTACTTTGCAAAAATAAAGATATTGTTTAAAAAAAAAAAAATATCCGGCCTCCTCCTCCCCTATAGCCGGCCAATCCTCTCCTATTCTTTTTCATACATCACGGGGCACAGAGCAGGCTATATAATCATTACCTCATGGGTTTGTATGCCACCTATAGGTGAATGGACACTGGTAATTCAAATTAGACAGGAAGTCTCCCCTACAGAACCCCTCCCATTTGGGATCCCTTCAGTTTTTTTCACCAGTGTCTTGAAATCGGATGGTCACTTTGTCAGCTCTGTAGAGACTCTATGCTGGTTCCCACACAGGTTCTTTTTAGAATCAGGGACAGCCTTCGTACCGGATCCATTTCCAACAGCTATTATAGCTAAGATAAATGGTACCTGGGCCTCGCTAAGAAGACAGAAGTATATTGCAAGGTTTTTGCCCTAATGCAACCACACATGGTACTGGACCCTGCGTATGGGAAGCCTGGGATTCCAAACCAAGGTACTCCTGAAGGCTGCTGTACAGGTCCAAGGGAGTTTACCCTCATACTACAGAGTACCTGGTCCTTGAAGGTCCTTGTGACTAAGCCCGCTGTGATGGGTAAAGGCTGGGCCTGCAATCTCCTCCAGGCCCTGCGGCGGGAATGGTGAGTAATCCCTAATGCGGATAATGTTGCTGAACACAGCTGGCTTCCTGCAAACATAGGAAAGAGTTTAATGTTCCCTCCTTTTGCCTGCACTGCCTTATTTTCACCACCAGAGGGCTCGGCTAGAAAGACGACAGTCATTCTTGGGTATTGCCTGCAGTTCTGGTCTAGCTGCCACTAGGGGGAGCCTGTGCCAGTACTCATTTGTCCTTTCACTATGAAAGTGAATGGGCGGTTGTGGGAGCGCACACACCGATCGGCGTGCATGCAGGATCCTCGCAGCATATCAGGAAGTAGCCAGAAGCAGTTATGGAGCTTCTGCAGCGTGAGGCGGTCGGTTGTCAGTGCTAGGACACAGAGCAGGCTAAAATCCTCCTGGGGGCACATGAGTCTGGTGGTGGGCAGCTGAGTCAGGTTAGGCAGGAAGCTGAGTTTGGGGGAAGTGCGCTAAGCAGTGCATATACTAGCAAGCCATGGCTTCCAAGAAGTGCACTGGGGGGAGCACCGCTTTATGTGGTAAAGCTAAAGGCATAGGTTTGTTAACTACAGCCCCTGCTGAGGCTAGTCGGACTCTTGCTGCCATTGCTTCCCCTGAGAGACCAGAAGCGACCAGGCAATCTGAGCCGCTACAACTGTCTGGTATTGTAGCTGACCCCTCATTTGTTTCCTCACAGTTTGCTACTAAAGATGACCTGTCGGCAGCCTTACTAGGCTTAGAACCAGGATTGCTGGTATGATTGCTTCTACCACACAGGGTACCAAGAAGCGTGACAGGTCTCCTTCCCTTAACCCTCCGATTCTGGAGCGAGAATGGGTTCATAAGGAAGAGGAGGAAGCTACAGGGGATCTGGCCGATTCTATTGCAGATACTTCTGCTTCAGAGAGTCCTAAGCCAGGAGAGTCCCCAAGGACACCTGCCTCTCAATCTCAGAGGCTGCTGATCCAGGCACTTACACATAAGGTGCATCATTCGGGTTACCTCCAGCGGAGAGTCCTGTGAATGCGTATTCTTCCCTTGGGTCATTAAAACCACCACAAGGTGCGTAGGGGTTCTCTTTTGCACCCTCTCCTTGAGAAGGTGATATATTCTGACTTGGAGCACCCAGACAGATTGTTCATTCTTCCTAAAAGGTTTTCTGTGTTATATCCTATGGAGGAAAGCTTTTTGAGAAAGTAGGGAGTGCTGACTGTCGATGCAGCAGTCCCATGCTCAGGTGTTTAAGGACCCTGCAGATAAAAAGCTGGAGTCCTTATTAAAGGCCTCTTTTTCTTTGGCTGGCTCTGCCATCCAACCTACTGTAGCAGCAAGTGGGGTATGCCAAGCCTTAAAGGATCAGGTTGAGAGACCCAGTGGAGAGGAAGAGCAGAATGAGAAGTTCATGAATGTACCTCGGGCTCTATACTTTGCTGTGGATGCTCTTAAAGACTCAATACAGCAAATATCCAGGTTGGCTTTATTATCTGTGCATATGCTCAGGATTTTGTGGCTAAAGACCTGGTCAGCTGAACTCCCCTGTAAGAAATTGCTAACAGGTTTCTCCTTTCATAGCGAACGCTTATTTGGGGATGACCTTGACAAGTATATTAAAGGCATTTCTAGAGGTAAGAGTTCACTTCTGCTTGTCAAAGAGATGGCCAAGCATCCCTCCTTCAGGGGCTCTGGTTCCTCTGATTTTACCAGCCCCAGGTGGTCTCGACGGTCACAAGGGTCTGGATCCAGAAGTAACCAACAGGGTCAAGGTAATAAAAAAGAGTTGGCAGCTTTGTCTTGTAAAAAGCCATACTTGAGATTGCACCAGGATGTGGTGGTGGCGCGGCCTCTTCCATCCTTCCTACCAAAGGTAGTGCGGGTCTTTCATCTCAATTAGGATATCATTTTGCCTTTTTTTTATTCTCAGCCCTCCTCACCGGAGGAGAGACAATTGCACTCTCTTGATCTATCTGAAGAGATCTGCAGACATCAGGAAGACTGATGCCTTTTTTTGTTTTTCCTGAAGGCCCTAGGAAGGGCCAGGCAGCATCCAAGGCAGCTGTTTCGCTCTGGATTCGCCAGCTGACTACTCAAGCTTATGGTTTAAAGGAGAAGGCTCCCCCATTCAGAGTAATAGCTCATACCACCAGGAGAGTAGGGACCTTCTGGGCTTTCTGCCACCAGACGTCGGTGACACAGATTGTTGAGGCCGCTACATGGTCCTCAGTACATACATTGACAAGATTCTATCAAGTGGATGTTAGAGCAATGGAGGATTCTGCATTTGGCTGCAGAGTTTTAAGGGCTGCGGTTTAATTGGGTTGTGTCTCCCGTCCCTCAGGTTATATTGCACTGGGATGTCCCAGGAGGTAATGATTATATAGCCTGCTCTGTGTCCCGTGATGTACACAAAGAAATGGATTTTACAGGTAAGCTGCTAAAAAAAAAAAATTTTTTGCAGTATGTTAGAGACTCTAAACTCCGGTTTAAAAAAATATATTCTATTCTTAACCACTAGAAAGTACTTTTTACTGCTCTCCGATTCCTCCAAATCTCCATTTTTAAATACAATTATGATCTGTTTTGTTGTTGGAGAGTGGCTACATTAGTTCTCCATGTTCCACTCTAAGCAAGAGAATAGATCTCTGTTTCTTGTGGGCTGTGGACTTTGCAGTGTGTATAGAGCATTGCAGATGACTGCAACACATGTGCACTACTTGTATTAAAGGCACAGAAGTGAGTGGAAAAAGGAGAGCTGTGGGAGCTCGTCGAAGATGTTACAAGGAGGCAGAAAAACACAGTAAGAAATGATTTAATGAAACTTAGATTGCAGGCCCATTAACTAGAGGATAATATGGATTTTATTTCAGAATAAGATATGGTTTAGTGTCACAAAACAATTTGGGCCTCCTTCTCCACTTTCAGCTGGCCAATCACGCTCCTTTTTTGTAAGATGTTAAAGAAGTGGCATTAAACTCTGGTATAAGAAAACTATATTTTATTGTGTGTTAATGTTGTTCTTATTGTTGGGTGAAAGGAAGAACAGGCACATAGTTGGCCTGCGCAATGGCTGAGCGATGACCCGCTATTACAGAAATTATACCAATAAGGGCTACAGACATCGTATCTGATACCAGATAACACTGAATTGAGGAGGAGACAACTGCAGGGGAGGGCTGGTAGCCTTAGGCCTGGGGGGCACGTCCAGTCAAGTGGCCCACTGAACCACAGAATCAGCTCACCATCCATGCCCACCTGGTTTTAGAACAGATATTGTTGTTATGAAGACAAATATGATACAATGTGGTAACATAATTTAATGTTAATAGCAACAAAGGAGGTTTAACAAAAATAATGCATCAATGCAGCCTCATCAGTGCCTATCAGCTTAGCCTCATCAATGCAGCCTCACCAGTGCCTATCAAATGCAACCTGATCAGTACCCATCACTGCAGGCTCGCCATAGTCCATCAGCACAGCTTGATCAGTGCTAATTATTGCAGCCTGATCAGTGCCCATCAATGCAGCCTTGCCAGTGCCCATCAGCACAGCCTGATCAGTGCCCATGATCCAGTTGGTAGGACTTTGTAAGTGGGAGATCCCTGCTCTGTGTAATCCCCTGGCCCCTTCTTCCTTCCTCCACAAGAAGAAAAAAGTGTGAGCGGGCAGCAGCTATCGGACATTTTGAATGTAAGTTAGGGTGGCCTGGGGGGCAATTGCCACCCTGCCCCCTGGCCCAGCCCTCCCCTGGACAACTGTATACAGAGGTGACAGCGGGCCATATCCCTAAGGCCTTAATATGGTCACCTTGAGAGTACCCCCCCCCCTTGCAGGGAGCCAGACCCAAGGGACTATGACCCTCCGAAAGAGAGAGAACAGAAAAGGAAACCAGGGAAAAGAAGGAGAGGGGGAAGGAGAAGGGGAAAGGGACATTTTGGACTAGTAAGCTTCAGAGGAAGCAGCCATATGAGGCCAGAACAGGCCAGTTAGAGCATGGGACACTGGAAAGAGATCCATGGTTCCCATACCTTAAGAAATTTGGGGTGGGAATCTTTCAGGTTATTGCACATTTGCTCATTGAGCATCAAAGCAGTCATGCTTGTCTTCACCCCCTGGTAGGCATGCGTGGGGTCTTCCAGGCCTGGACTATGACCCGCTTTGCTGTATAAAGAGGAAGGTAGCCAGCTTGATATACGCCGGCTATTGACAATGCAGTAGGGCCTGCTTGACACCTTTATGGACCATCGGGTAGAACAGGGTCTGGAGATGTCCAAAAACCCTAGACCAGAACCCTACCAATCTCGGGCAAGGCCACCAGATGTGCAGGATGTCCCCCTGTGGCCACAATTTTCAAAGCATCTGTGGCTACACCTGGAATAGGCATGGGTGACCCAGGCAGGGACCTAGTACCCCCTCAGGAGGACCTCGAGTGTGTTGATATTAAAAGAGCATTTGGCAACCATTTTCCAGTCCTCCAGATCTATGGAAGCCTGGAGATCCCACTCCCATTGGGACATATAAGAAAGAGAAGCTGATGACGGGTGGCCATTCAAGGAAGCATAAATAGTTGGAATGAGGTCGGGGACCTTAGGGCTTGCTGCCATTTGAGAGTGGGTCTTACCATATGCATAGGTGGACATCAGAAGCAAAGGAGGACATCAAATTGGCTGAGTATCAAACCGAATCCCATAAGCTCAAGCTATGTAACATGAAGGGGCTCAGGGAGAAAGAACATCATTTGTGAGGGAGCCAAAACAAGGCCTGCAGTGAAATCGGAGCACAGTTGGACAGTTCTAGAAGCACCCAGAGTGGAACATCTGAGTCTGCATGGAACATAGAAAGTGGGGAAATCTGGGCCACCACATAATGTCTACAAAGATTAGGAACCCCCAAGCCACCTTGTGGTCTGGGGACTCTGGGGGGGGGGGGGGGGTCTCTCGGCCCAAATGAAATGGATTTTAGGAGGAAAAGGAAGAAAGGGGGCTCTCACTGGTAACGTGCAGAAGCAATAGAGGATTTCAGGTAGAACCGTCATCTTTACGGCATGAATCCTCCCTATCCAGGCAAGAAAAGAGTATTGCCATGAATGCATTGGGCCTATATAGATGCAATATGGTAAGATGTTTCCACATGTCCACTTTTTTATCTATCCTACAACATACAAGGTTACTACCTCATGTATGTATTTAATGCAATATGTTGTGCTATTCGTTGTTTAAAGAGAATAAATACATGTTTTTTTCTGACAAATTTTTGAGCCATATCTTACATGCCTCATCTAAAGTCCCAACCTCTTTTATACATAGATTTAGGGACAGAGGCGCATGGTCCCATGCGTCTCATTCAAAGATCCCTCTTCCCTCCTCTAGTTTTTTCATAAAAAATAGTTTACATGGACATTAACTATGATATCTATTTAATCTATCTATAATATCTATCTTATCTATAAAATCTATCCATATAATATCTATAATATCTATTTTTTTGTGTTTTTCTTTTTCAAACAAGCAGAAGTGAGGTGAAAAGGAGAGGTTCTGGAGTTAATAGCGGATGTCACAAGGAATGAGAAAGACACAGTCTATATAATATCCATCAATATATATCTATCTATGTATACAGCATATATATACATTTTATCACATCACTATCGTATCTATGCAATATCTAGCTTATCTTTTTTTTTTTTCTTTTTTTTTTTTTTTTTTTTTTGTAGAAGGGGAGGGGAGTGAGAGGAAAAGGAGAGGTTTGGGAGTTGATAAAGTCAGGAGCACACATATACTATACAATATATATATATTATCTATACAATTTCTATCTTATCTAATTTTTTTTTTGTTGTTTTTTTTGCTTTTTTTTGGAGAAGGGGAGGGGAGTGAGAGAAAAAGGAGAGGTTTGGGAGTTGATAGAGGAAGACAGGAGCACACACATACTATACAATATATATATATTATCTATACAATTTCTATCTTATCTAATTTTTTTATTTTTTATTTTTTTTTGGAGAAGGGAAGGGAAGTGGGAGGAAAAGGAGAGGTTTGGGAGTTGATAGAGGAAGTCAGGAACACATACATACATTATAGTCTATATCTTAACTTACCTATATAATTTTTTTTTTTTTTTTGGGAAAGGGGAGGGGAGTGAGGGTAAAAGACGAAGTAACCCTGCAAGGACCCCCTGGATGTAAATAGAAGGGGGTAGCACCCTTGGGACTGCACTGATCGTGGCTTTGGGTAAATAAAAAGACATTTAAGATGTTGGTTGTTTTTTTCCAGCCAGCGATCAATTAGAGGTGGGTGACAGGGATGGGCTGTAAATATGGGAAAAGCCATACTTACCTTCTCTCACTTACCTCATTCAGCCTTGGGTCTTTTGGCTCCCTGACCCTTTGGCTTGCTGTGCGCTGGTCTTTTGCGCTCTTTGAAATTAAAGGCGTCCAGGAGTCCTTCAGACACCAGCTCTTTGTATTTAGCTCCTTTGCTCTCTCGGGAAGAGCGTCTCCGGGTGCAGGTGGAAGGCTCCTGGGTGGTGGGGATATCCATAAGCTGTCCAATTGGGTCGCTGCTCTTAGCCTCTCCTCCCTGGAGGCGAGTCACAGCCAACATGACTTCCTCAGGCACCAGCTCTGTATAAATAGCTCTTTTGCTGGTATTAATAGCTTTTTTGCTCTGTTGGGAGGAGCTGGTGGAGGATTCCTGAGATGTGGAACTGATGGTGATATCCCTCCTAATCAATTTGGGGGGCGATCCATCTCCAGTCTTCTTCTTCCCAGATGCCTTTGGGAACCTCACTGGAAAATGGTAGATGGGGGCCATGGAGAAGGTGCTAGCCATGTCCAGGAACCGTTCAAGCACCTCCTTCTCAGCCTTTCCTCCCTGGAGAGACTTCACAGCCGCCATGATGTCCTCCTCTCTGTCCTTCCCAGTGGAGTCCGAAGAGGCATAATGCAGAAGGAGAAAAGGGTCCACGGATCCCCAGTTGAAGTCCTGATCCATTTTTTCAGGTTGTTGATAGCAGAAAAGGTGAAATATTGCTGAAATATAACAAAAAACCTGGAGCTCCCAGTGTTTGTGTCCTCTCAGATAGCCACCAACTGTCACTTTGGTGTGATGCCTGGCATGAGGTCGACTTCTTCTCCAGCCTGAGGTGGCTGCTCACACGCTTAGAAATTTACCATTTTACCCCACTTTTATTAAAGATCACACTTTATTTTACAATAATTCCTCTCCCAAATATCATTCTATAAACATACACACAGTAATATTAGCATCAATTTATAAAAATGTAAACTTGGCCAGTTTAACCCTTTCTCTGCCAAAGACAGTTTGTTTTAAAGTTGTGATCGACTACTTATGTCTGCTAACCTGAGGTGGCTGCTCACACGCTTAGAAATTCACCCTTTTAGCCTATTTTTTTTAAAGATCAGACTTTATTTTACAATAATTTTCCCCCAAATGGCATTTGATAGACAAACACACTGTAATATTAGCATCAATTTAAAAAATGTAAACTTGACCAGTTTAATCCTTTCTCTGCCAGAGTCAGTTGGTTTTTACACTCCTGTTTTCAAATTCATTTAAGGTGATGACTGAAAATAACAGGACATCCCCAGACATGATATATTTTCTTAAAGCAGAGACCCTGGGAAGCAAAATAACAGTATTTCCAATTTATGTCACATAATATTTGCACAATGGTTTTTCAAATGCAATTTTTTTTACAAAAAAATTACACTAGTTTATTTCAAGGCGCAAAAACACCATCTATTGCCCAAGGTTTTGGTAAAATATTAAAATAAAATGTGTGAGCACTGCGCTCCTGAGTACATAAACAAATAATATTTCCATGCTGCTACTTTAATTATAATAATCATACCAAAATTGGTGAAATCTAATACAATCCAAAAACACAGTAGAGCATTAATGTGTGCAAATCATGTGAAAAATCACAACCAATCATAATCTTAATACATGGAAAAAATATTTTGTACAAAAAAAAGTATATGTGTGTGTGTGTGTGTGTGTATATATATATATATATATATATATATATAAGAATTTAATTCTAATACATAGTGAGATATATATATATATATATATATATATATATATATATAGTGCTGATATATCTAGTGCTAACTCAAGTCTAAGGCCATGTGATGATAAGGTGTAATTAGCCAAAACAAACAGGAGAGGTTCTGGAGTTAATAGCGGATGTCACAAGGAATGAGAAAGACACAGTCTATATAATATCCATCAATATATATCTATCTATGTATACAGCATATATATATACATTTTATCACATCACTATCGTATCTATGCAATATCTAGCTTATCTTTTTTTTTTTGTAGAAGGGGAGGGGAGTGAGAGGAAAAGGAGAGGTTTGGGAGTTGATAGAGAAAGTCAGGAGCACACAAATACTATACTATATATATATTATCTATACAATTTCTATCTTATCTAATTTTTTTTTTTGTTTTTTGTTTTTTTGGAGAAGGGCAGGGGAGTGAGAGAAAAATTAGAGGTTTGGGAGTTGATAGAGGAAGACAGGAGCACACACATACTATACAATATATATATATTATCTATACAATTTCTATCTTATCTAATTTTTTTTATTTTTTATTTTTTTAGGGTTAGAAAGTCTGTGTTCTAAAAGGGTATCCCCTTTGTGAAGATTCTCGATCACTTCCTGTTAAAAAAACAGGAAGCAAGGAAAAATCTCCCTGGTGGTGGTGGGGGGCGGGGACAGACAATAAATATCTGGCAGATATTTTGACCCTTGCTTACTCTTTCTGAAACTGGAGTTGGGCTTTAATCTGAGTAAGAACAATAAACTGTGCTAAGGTCCAAACAAGCTGCGCCAAATACTCAAAAGTATATAGAACACAGTACAATCAGGGCTGCGCTAGGATGGAGAAAAGGAGTCCAGTGAAGAAGCTAAACAAGTTGTAAACAATAAGTCCACTTGTGCAGTAATAATAGTCTCGGACAAATAGGTGCAGGAATATCCACAAATGCAATATTCATCTGATACGACACCCAGTGCGTTAACAAACAAAGTGCATCCACCACCTAATGTAAGGAGGCTTACCAGACCCAGCTGGATACAGAGCGTTAGCTTTTCCCCAGCCAGGGGTATATGTTGAATGGACCCACTCTCCATGATAATATCTTAGACTCCTCCAATTCAGAACACTCTTATGTGTCAACAAGGGTAAATCTCTCTTGTGGGTGTTTCTTGTGTAAATCGCTCCCAGGTGCTCAAATGCTCACTTAAGCTCAGACCGCCCAATGTTGGTATTGACACCCAGAAAAGAAAAGAACTGTCACTGGCTGCAAAAGTGCCCCCACCTGTGCCCCCACACACAGGTGGGGGCACTTTTGCAGCCAGTGACACTGTTCTTTTCTTTTACCAACATTGGGCGGTCTGAGCTTAAGTGAGCGTTTGAGCACCAGGGAGCAATTTACACGAGAAACATCCTGGTTTGGAAGATCTACTTATTCTAGGCTTACCTGTAGGTTAAAGTGGTTGTCACAGGTTGACAACCACTTTAATAGTGTGTGGGTTTATTTTGGCTTCCTTTTCATTTTTAGCAGGATGGAGATGGACAAGAGGTTCTTAAAAAGTCCACAGAAGAGATAATCCAGAGGACACGGCTCCAGGACAGTGAAATAAATGTAGGAGTCACACTTGCATAGGTTCAGTTTACTTTTTATATATTGTGAAAAAGCAGTCCAGGTCCCATGCTCTATAATATACAGCAGGGTTTCTCAACCAGGGTTCCTCAAAGAGGTTGCAAGGGGTTCCTTGAGCAATGGTCAATTTCTGCCTCTCAGATAAATTTCCCAATGACATCATTGATCTTTTTAGCTATCTGTAAGGGGGTAATTCTTCCTAATGACCACAAATGTAAGGAGCATTCTTCCCAGAGGCGTAACGAGAACCTTCAGGGCCCGGGTGCAAGAAATTAGGAAGGGCCCCCCCCCTGACCTCTGGCCAGGGCCCTTCCCTCTTCTTACTGATCCTGGGGCGCTTTACTCCTATCACGGGTCCCTTTATTACGGTCCCGCAGTGGGACTCTGGGAACAGCAGAAGACAAGTAAACTGGAGGGGTGACAAGGGCAGCATATAGAGGAACCAATCTCCTGCATTAGGAGGAAAATGGAATAAATAAAATGTCTAAATGCCACCCCCGCCATCACTCCTATCCAGGTGTACAAGGGAAGCACATGGGCCCCCCGGAGCATGGGGCCCGGTTGCAATCGCAACCCCTGCAACCCCTATCGTTACGCCCCTGATTCTTCCCATTGACCATCACACTCGTGTATCATGAGTTGTAGGTTTTTAATTTTTAGTAGGGGTTCCCCGAGACCGGAGAATAAGTTCCTTTGTGTTGAAAAGGTTGAGAAAGGCTGATATACAGTATATCTATATAATATGACTGTAAAGTAGATGTAAGGATACACGTAGCTTATTTTTTTTTTTCTTTAGTATACCTCAAGCCATTTTCTTTTGGATAGAGTAGGGTATAGTTATAGTGGATATAAACCCCAGATTTCCTTCCACCATCCCAGGGCAAACCACCATCGATCAGCCGACCATTGTTGCTGGGACAGTAGGGTAAACCTCTGTAATGGAGCCCTGGATGGCAGCAGAAACTCATCTATAACCCTTGACTGTGGTGTCCAAAATCAAAGTAAAAAGTATTGGTTGTAGTAAAAGTGTAAGTTAAGCTTTACAAAACCAACCACACACTATGCTCTTTTATAAGGGTATATTAGTGGTGTCCTGTTCATTCAGGCCACACATGCCCAGTGTGTTCTCTCCCCTGTCTCCTATGATGAGCACAGCAGCTACAACAGGAGAGTACACATTGTGCATAATATGCAGCCCAAAAGATCAGGACATCACTCTCCCATGGTCCTAGGGGGCAGTGGTCCCAACAGCTGCTCTGTCCAGGTGATTGTAGTCATTAATACTTTATTAAATGTATTTTTATACATATACAAGCAGTATAAGCACCAGCATTCATCCTGATTTTAGCCTCTGGCACTCCCTATTCTGCAGACCTCATTTGTCAGGTAAAAAAGTTCCTGTGTATGTGTTTCATCTGTGTATTTAACACCTTCCCGCCCGATCTATAGCAGATTGAAGGCCAGGCAGGACATTCCTCCTTCTGAGTGGAGGTTATATTTTGCTTTTGGGTTTAGCTATCCTTTATCACTTGGAGTTAATATACTGAGGACAAAATGCTGGTGCAGGTTCGGCGATCAGTAAAATTGCAACATCCATATTTGTGGTATATAAAGGATTCTTTAGTAATCTCTTCTTGCCCACTGCCTCAGATTGGTCTCTGTTTCTCCAGGGTTGTAGCGCCCCCATAGTGATAGGTGCTGTGTAGATAGATTTTTGTTCCATCTGCATGCGCAGCTCAGTTTACATTCCGCGGATCGCTGTGAGCAGTCAAGTAGGTTTATTTTATTGCAACTACATGTCTCTTCTGCAATATAAAGCCCGCCTGGTCACAGAATGTAACAACAAAACTTAAGTTCCGCTTTAAAAAATCATCAGTGACTGCTGCTATATTTTACCCTAATGGATTTATTCAATGTTTCTCATACTTTGCTGCAGGTTCTCGCTGCTACAAATTGAGTAGATATTCTAGACCCCGCATTGCTTCGGTCAGGGCACTTGGATCGCAAGATTGAATTCCCCGTGCCTAACGAAGAGGCCCATGTTTGAAGCATGCGGATTCACTCCCGAAAGATGAATGGTCAGGTATGAAAAAGAATGTACTAAGATGGTTTGCTTTTTTCTTTTTCCCACTTATGGACATTTTACTCGCTGCCCCCAACTTAAGTGTTTAAAGCTGAACTCCTAGCAGATATTTTATATATAAGGAGGTATAAGTGCCTGAATTTTAACTTTTTAGTCACCTGTGATGTCCAGCACAACAGCGCTCAAGCCAGGAGATTGTAGGATCAGCATTGATCCCATCAATCAGCTTGCTTTCTGCAGGGGGGGAAAGCACAGAGATGATTTCTGTTGAAACTCTTTCATTCTCTAGACCAAACTATGTCTTTTTGCTTGCCTTTATCCAGCCCTTAAGGCACGGGAAGTTCAAAACTAATCTTAGAAAGTATTATTTTACTGAAAGGGTGGTTGATGATTGGAATAAACTACCAACAGAGGTTGTGAGACAGTCAACAGTAAATGGCTTCAAACATGCTTGGGATAAACATAAATCCATAGTCAGACAACAAGGTTAATGTAAAAAAATAAAAAAAAATAAATTAAAAAAATAAAAAGGGGCAGACTTGATGGACTACTCAGTCTTTTTCTGCCGTCACTTTTCTATGTTTCTACTATTTCACCTACTAATATGAGACACTATTCTGCCAAGTGATCTCAACAATGCATCACCATTTTTCCCACTGACACCAACATGGAGGCACTATTCCTTCCAATGATACCAACAATGGGGCACTATTCCTCCCCTAATGCTAAATGTGGTAATGTTTACTTAAAAAATTCCACTCCTGCTGGCCACAATCCGGCCCCCCTAAAGTCTGAAAGACAGTAAATTGGCCCTTTGTTTAGAAAGTTTGGAGACCTTTGGTCTAAATAAAGGCTGGTGTCGATCTTGGACCATGTTTGTTTAAAGTGAAGAAAAGAGTGATCAGGAACCTGGTTGTGCGTTACAGCAGAGGCGACTAGATCACAAGAGTGCCTGAAAAGAATTATATATTTATATATATCACAGTATCTCACAAAAGTGAGTACACCCCTCACATTTTTGGAAATATTTTATTCTATCTTTTCATGTGACAACACTGAAGAAATGACACTTTGCTACAATGTAAAGTAGTGAGTGCACAGCTTGTATAACAGTGTAAATAAGCTGTCCCCTCAAAATAACTCAACACACAGCCATTAATGTCTAAACCGCTGGCAACAAAAGTGAGTACGCCTTTAAGTGAAAATGTCCAAATTGGGACAAAAGTGTCAATATTTGGTGTGGCCACCATTATTTCCAAGCACTGCCTTAACCCTCTTGGGCATGGAGTTCACCAGAGCTTCACAGGTTGCCCTGGAGTCCTCTTCCACTCCTCCATGACGACATCACAGAGCTGGTGGATGTTAGAGACCTTGTGCTCCTCCACCTTCCATTTGATGATGCCCCACAGATGCTCAATAGGGTTTAGGTCTGCAGAAATGCTTGGTCAGTCCATCACCATTACCCTCAGCTTCTTTAGTAAGGCAGTGGTCATATTAAAGGTGTGTTTGGGGTTTTTATCATGTTTGTATACTGCCCTGCGGCTCAGTCTCTGAAGGGAGGGGATCATGCTCCTGCTTCAGTATGTCACAGTACATGTTGGCATTCATAGTTCCCTCAATGAACTGTAGCTCCCCAGTGCCGGCTGCACTCATGCAGCCCCAGACCATGACACTCCCACCACCATGCTTGACTGTAGGCAAGACACACTTGTCTTTATACTCCTCACCTGGTTGTTGCCACACATGTTTGACACCATCTGAACCAAATAGGTTTATCTTGGTCTCATCAGAGCACAGGATATCATCTTTAGAAGAGGCTTCCTTCTGGGAAGACAGCCATGCAGACCAATTTGATGCAGTGTGCGGCGTATGGTCTGAGCACCGACAGGCTGACACCCCACCCCTTCAACCTCTGCAGCAATGCTGGCAGCACTCATACGTCTATTTCCCAAAGATACCCTCTGGATATGACGCCGAGCACGTGGACTCAACTTCTTTGGTTGACCATGCGGAGGCCTGTTCTGAGTGGAACCTGTCCTGTTAAACCGCTGTATGGTCTTGGCCATCGTGCTGCAGCTCAGTTTCAGGGTCTTGGCAATTTTTATATAGCAACAATACTTTTTTTTTTCAGATCCTCAGAGAGTTCTCTGCCATGAGGTGCCATGTTGTACCTCCAGTGACCAGTATCAAAGAGTGACAGCAATAACACCAAATTTAACACACCTGCTCCCCATTCACATCTGAGCCCTTGTAACACTAACAAGTCAGATGACAACGGGGAGGAAAATGACTAATTGGGCCCTATTTGGACATTTTCACTTAGGGGTGTACTCATTTTGTTGCCAACAGTTTAGACATTAATGGCTGTGTGTTGGGTTATTTTGAGGGGACAGCAAATTTACACTGCTATACAAGCTGTACACTCACTACTTTACATAATAGCAAAGCGTAATTTCTTCAGTGTTGTCACATGAAAAGATATAATAAAATATTTACAATAATGTGAGGGGCGTGCTTACTTTTGTGAGATAATGTGTGTGTGTGTGTGTATATATATATATATATATATATATATATATATATATATATATATTTGCAAATGTGTTTGCCTGTTTGTGGGAAGTCAGCTTTTAAAGAAACCCAACAAGACAAACAAGATGGCTGCCTTTGATTATCTCTTTTTCTGAAAGAGAAATGTTATTCTAAGGAATGTTCAGCAGAATTGCATCACTTTCCTTTTATAAAAGATAATGGATGCTCAGCACTTAGAGTAAAACAGTGACTAATCCAAATAAAGTGTCTTCTAATAGGAGTTGGTAAATCCAATTGGTCAGTTAAATGTAAATAATGATAATATTCACTCACGTCACATAAGGCCATAATGGGCCCTTAATATAGGCTTACATATAGATGAAACTTAAAGATGGAAGTTTACTTCCTCTTTAAAGGAGAAGTTCACCTTTTCACAAAAAAGAATAAATGCACATTTTTTTGCAGGTAAAAAAATGTGCATTTATTATATTTTGTTGCAGGAGCATGTAAAATAGGGTGATCAGACGTCCCCAATTTCAGGGGACAGTCCCCGGATTGAGGACACTGTCCCCGGACCAAATTTGTCCCCTGATTGGATTTGAACAGGGGCCCAAGCCATTTCAAAGACAGTGCAGAATTAAAAAGAAAATTCTGAATTACACACCCCCCACTCTGCTGCTCCTACTAGCTTGGGGGTGGGGGGTGTAATTCCCGCTCGCATGTTCTTCTGCCTTGGCTCAAGTCCCGGCCAGCCGCCTGCCTGCCTATCTCCTTGCCTTCGCCAGCAGAGTAATTTTCCTTTGCTCAGTTCCGCTCCCCACCCAGTAGTAGCCGGGGCCCGAAGAGAGGCTATGAGGCAGGCAGTGGTGGTGACAGCAGAGAAAGGAAGCTGAGCACAGCTGACAGTGTCCAGCAGCAGGCACAGAGGGGAAGTGGATGTGATCGTGGGGCTGCCAGTGCCTTCAAGGCTTCAACACCGGAGTGCTTTGGGGGTGTCTGTGAATAGACTACATTGCACTGTGTCTGTCTCTCTGGCATAATGGATGGCATCATAACTCACAGGCAGCAGGCATTCTATCATGGCTCTGGCTGGCATTGCACTGCCACAGTGTCACATAACATGGCTGCTGGGACAGGGATCTGTGCCTTCCCTAGTAAAAACAACCTCCCCCACATAGAGAAAACACTTGTTAGGCACACATTTAACCCTTTGATTGCTCTAGATGTTAACCCCTTCCCAGACAGTGCCATTAGTACAGTGACAGTGTATATTTTTAGGACTGATCACTTTATTAGTGTCACTGGTTCCCACAAAGTGTCACTTAGTGTCCGATTTGTCCGCCGCAATATCACAGTCCCGCTATAAGTCGCTGATTGACGCCATTACTAGTAAAAATAAAATATGTCCCCGGATTTTATTTTAAAAATCTGGTCACCTTAATGTTAAACCTTCAAATTCGCATGCAGATCGCACGCAAATAATATAGATGCAATTACTGTACAACTTTGTAATATGTTTTCATTATGCCAAAGTTGCAACAAAGTCGTACTGATCCGAAATCGTGGCAAAAAAATTGCGGTAAAATCACGTTGCACAAGTGTGAAAGGGGCCTTGGTCCGACTTTGATGCGACTTGAGATCCATATACCTCAAGTTTATACAGGGAATTGTTTCAAGTGCATCAAAATTGTGCCGAAAATCGCGTGATTTTCAAGTCGCACAAGTGTGAAAGGAGCCTAACGGTTTTTTATCCATTCAACCCAGTGGGCTGAATGAAAAAAACGGAAGAGCCTGGCAGGAGCCAATGTTAGTACAGTAATCACCCCCACTCAGCTATTGTGTTCTGAAAGGGGGATGGCCCCTCACTAGAACACACTGGTCGGTGCTCTCAGCCATTGGCTGAGAACGCTGATCGGGTGCCGATCGGCAGACCTTTTTCAGTCATGCCCCTTTGACAGAACCCGGCCGAACTGATGGCTTCTGTCATAATGGCTACTGTACACACGGGCCGAATGTAAGCCGGTCTCTATTGAACTTGCCGATGCCATCCGACATACGACCTGTGTGTATTGTCCCTTGTCCCGCCGAAACGCGTCTGCTGTTCTTGTATCATCTCCGCACTTATCAATAAATGTACTGCATTGGAGTTTTGGAGTGCCGACCTTCTGTACATATTCATGATTTGGATGTTTGAGGAACGTCTTGGTCTGTGCACCCACCAGGTGGATTTGGGACTACCTTTGGGATCTAGTGCTCGTTCCCTGTTGAAGCACTGCACACCTGTTATTGCTGAGAGCAAAATGGGCGGGGCTGAGAAAGCCCTGCTGACATCAGGAGGGAGGGAAGGAAGAGAGAGGCGGCCGGTCATGTGAGCGCCGATCAGCGCTATGAAATCAAGTACACAGGAGAATTAAAAAAAAATAAAAAATGCACTGGGGACATTATTAAACATAGCAGAGGGGATTGTAGCAAGCTTGTTGCATTATGAGAGCAGCAGGAGGTGTAGATCATGAAGTGGACAGAGCTGACAGGCGGGGGGGGGGGGGGGG
>BLSH010446986.1:336520-347836 GCA_018402905.1 Glandirana rugosa | reverse complement strand
CACTTACCCACCGGCTCATCTTGATATCTGCGCATGGCCTAAGGGATTCTGGTAAGCATACATCCTTATACATATTGGATTTATCAGAATACCCCCGGTCTTCATGATCACCCTGATGTTGGTAAGATTACCCTGACCTATTAGGATACCAGAAGATTGAGACTTACCTTTTTGTCTCCCACGTTGGAACTATACTATTTTACTAAATACATCAACACGTACACATTGGTTCCATCAATAATCCAAGAATATTTATTACACCAGTGGGGCGCTGCAATTTTTCTTTATATATATTGGAACAATTGGATTAGTTGTTGTTTGCGAGCAGCCTATGTTACACTTCACTTCAAATTTTAACATTTAGATCTTTTTAGTGAGCGCGGACTTTTATTCTTTATATCTATTGACTTTCTAATCTTTTAGCCCAGCGATCACAACATTGTTTCATTATGGACGTTTTTGACTACAGGGCTTCTAGAACCCTGAACACTACTGGTGTTTTTGTAGCCACCTCCACCGACACAGAGTTGGGGGGACTTTTTATGAGACTGCGGAACTTAATGGTTACAGAGATTCATCTGTTATGGGACATTGCCTTCTTTGAACAATATATTAGTGAAAACATGGTCCCACGCAGCCTCAGATGGGAGATCCAACCCCAACTAGGGGAGGTCGATTTGGATTCATGGTATAAATACTATAACGAGGCTGGATTAAAATCTTTAGGCTTCATTAAATCCAGGAAGCATGCTAAACTGGCCACTATTGACCAGGAAATTAAGGAGATTAAGGATAAGTTGGTTCCTTTTAAAACATCGGCGGAGTATTCAACTCATTCCTCTGACCTTAAAGCACACCTAGAAAAAGAGGAACTGGATCAAAAATCCAAAAAACAAAAAAAGTATACTAGAGACATTGAGGATTACCGTACCTCAAATGTCTTCAAATGGCAAAACAAACTATCCCCAACAGGTGGACCCTTACCCGAGGGAAATGGGGCCACCAACCCAAGACACCTGATCAATGAAGCCCCCAGACCCTCTGCACATCATAGTACGGAACATAATGGGAGAATACCTTACAGACCCCCCCCACCTTGGAGAAAGGATAACCACAACAACCACCGTTCACCTGCCCAACACCAACGCCACTATGGCAGTAAAAAGAATGGCCATGGCCCACACCCCCAACGGGCATCTAACTATAACCAATACCAACATAATCGAGGTTATAATCAACCCCATCCACATACAGTAACGCATAATAATAGATCATACTATCAGCCCCCACCCACTCCCTACCAAGTGGAAACCTCTAATAGGTACACACCTTTGTATGATGAGAACCAACATTTCTCATACCAACAGGAGAGGTATGACATGGAAAGATCCCCCTTTAGATATAATGACAACTATCCCCCCCCTCTCCCACCACGGGATTTTCAGTTGGCCAATCCCCCGAGGAAAAGAGGGCTGGATGCAAAAGAGGGAGTAGAGGGGGGAGGAAACATCAGAGAGGGAAAAAGGATACGCACTTAGCCTCAACCACTGGCATTTTCAATTTAAGTAATCAAACCCTTTCAAAGGAGGAGACCAATGTGCTCAACAAGGGTCTCAAATTTGCTTTACCTAAGAAATTAAATAAGTTTGATACCTTCATTGATATACAGAAGTTTGTCAGAAAAATGAACATACAAAGATACCTTATCAGTAACCCCATAAGGTCCACCTTGACAAACGATCCCATGGTACACTCAGATCTCAGGAACCCCTCCACCTATAATCCCCCAGGTCCCATGGCACCATCTATAAAGGTATTCAGAGATTTGGTGCTGCGTGATCTGGATAATTTACCTATTAAAAAATGTTATATCTCTCCCTCTCTAAAGAAGGGTGTGGAGACTATCTGCAAAAATAACGATTTGATCATTAGACCTGCTGACAAAGGGGGTGGCATAGTGGTCCTAGACAAAACGGACTACATGCTAGAAATGGACAACATTCTAAGTGATACTGACACATACCAACCCTTAGCGTCCAACCCAACCAATAGGTACAAGGCTGAGCTCACCAAGATCATTAATAAGGGCTACCGTGATGGAATTTTAAACAAAAAAGAAAAACTTTTCCTTATCCCTATTTGCCCCAGGATCCCAACTATTTATTATCTACCTAAGATTCATAAAAATATAGAACACCCTCCTGGCCGTCCGATTATTAGCGGCATTGACTCTGTCACCTCCAGGATTGGGAAATATATAGATCATTTCTTGCAACCTCACGTCACTAAAATGCCCTCATACTTAAGGGACACAAAAGATACTATTTGTAAGTTGGATAATGTGCAATTACAAACGGGTGATATCATTGCCACGGCGGATGTCTCTTCCTTATACACTAGTATATCCCATAAATTGGGATTAGAGGCTGTTGAGCATTTTCTCAGACGGGACACCACCATACCCGAAGTACAAAAGGATTTTATTATTAGTTTAGTGGTTTATGCCACCGAACATAATTATTTCTGGCATAACAATAGCTTTTATTCACAATGCAGGGGTGTTGCCATGGGGGCCAAATTCGCCCCCAGTCTGGCTAATTTATTCATGGCCAAATGGGAGGAGGATGTCGTTTATGCCCTAGATAGACCCGAACTTGTTTTTTGGGCTAGATATATCGATGACATCCTCCTCCTATGGCGAGGTGATGAAGAGTCTCTTAAGGAATTCTTTGCCTTACTTAACACCAACGATAGAGGTATCATTTTAACCCCCGAAAGTAGTCGTACCAATGTGCACTTTTTGGATCTGGATATTGATATTAGCCAGGGTCAGTTTTCTACCACAACTTTTTTTAAACCGACAGACAGAAACAGTTTTATCCCCACGGACAGTTGCCACCATAGACCATGGCTGAGGTCTATCCCTAAGAGCCAATTCATTAGACTTAGGCGCAACTGCTCTAACCTGCACAAGTTTAATGAACAAGCCTTGGCCCTCAAAGAAAAATTCCTTGAAAAGGGATATTCTAACGATGATCTAGAAAAAGAACTACAGGCTGCTAGACACATAGACAGGTCCACATTACTGGTAGACAAACCGAAAGTGGTGAGACATGAGGCTAAGTGGTCCTTTTTTACCGGATACAACATCCAACATAAACAGATCAAGAAGCTCATTTCTAAGAATTGGGACGTCCTTCGTAATGACCACGTCTTAGGCCCCCTATTGCCAGTCAGACCACAAATCACTTTTAGAGGGGTCCCCTCCCTCAGGCACGCGATTGCACCTAATGTGATCAATCCCCCCAGCAAACCATCTTTCTTCCATGACTTAAAGGGGTACTACAAATGTCAGAGATGTCGTGTATGTAGGTTGAACAAATGCAAAAATAGGAGAATACCAAGTTTTATGTCTACAGTTACTGGTCAGAATTTCGATCTTAAAACTTTTAGCACATGTGAGACTAAGAATGTCGTGTACCTATTAACATGTCCATGCAACAAACAATATGTGGGAAGGACCACGAGGGCATTTAACGTTCGTGTTAACGAACATATAACGAATATCATAAAAGGCAAAACGAACCATAGTGTCCCCAAACACTACTTAAAGTACCATGACCGCAACCCTGAGGGAACACTGTACCAGGTCATCGATAAGTATGTCCCCCCATGGAGAGGAGGGTGGGTCAAAAGAGGCGTCTCCCAGATGGAAACGTCCTGGATTTTTACCCTTAAGAGCTACCACCCCCATGGGATGAATGTTGATTGGGACATTAATTCTTTTATAAACAAGGCGTGACCGAAATATTGATGTTTTATTACAATTTTTTATCATCTGGTATCTAAATTTCCTATATTGTCTGAATTGGTCCCCAATTGTTTGTTTGGATTTTTCAGTATTTATTCATTTTCTATATTTCTATATTATATTTTTATCATTAATATGTAAAATTATTATTCATGGTCTAGACATACTGTTCCAAAGTGCCCTTGATGACTTTTAATTTATTTTATACCGATATATTTTATGCTATTAATAATCGGTTCCGACATTTAACATATTTTTATAGAAACCCTTTTCGAATTATTAATGTTGAAACATGCATTTTTAGGCATTAACGCGCTAAAGATTTTTTTCTCCTTTTATATTTGGATTTATGCTTGGTGAAAATTTTACGGTGGCACATTATACCGGGGATCTTTTATGTATTACTAAATTTACATATATTGTTGGGCGTTTTATTCATTTTATGTGTACTGCAAGTCATTTTTAATTGATCTGGCGTTTTTAGCTCAGTATGCTTCTCATGATTATTTATGACAAACAATATCCACCATACCCATTTCACACTGGAGTTTTGTTTATAACTCTGCTTTTCGTTTTGAGTAATATTCACTAATATTCCCCCTCCCCCATTTTTCCTCTTTATACTAGTCTATTTATGTTTTTAAACACGCACATGTCACTTCCTGTGGCACACCACATCCTTTGCTGACACCATTTAGCAGATGATTCTGTGTTGATCATTTCTAAATTTTGCTTCATTTTGCACATCTTTCACCTATTATAACCCATTCACCTATCAAATATGCATTATGCATATATCTCATACTGTTCACATTCACTTGTGTCAAGGTATTTTGTTTATCATGAGATATGTTTGCGATATCTGTGATATCTGCTGGTCAGACTTCCTTTGCTGACACTTGCTGAACAAAGGAAATGACACCAACACCTTTACCATAAACACTTGACCGGATGGAGCCGGTTTTTTGATCATTTCCGGTCTCCATCCGACTCATCACATTTGCATATCAATGCCAATTTTCCTCAATAGAGGCTATTTTTATAGAGTATCAGTACACTATATTCAGCTAGTTAATGACTATTTTTTAGGTGGTTGTTTTGTTCTAATGTAACACATGAACTGAAATGGAGGCTTGGAACTCACGCCATTTGACACCATTTTCTTTCACGCCAAAATGGAGTTCTGACCCCTGCCCTATACTTTAAAGCACATGAATATGGGATAGAGGCGTGGAACTCACGCCAATGGGCGCCATTTTAACTGAGATGACTTCCGGTTTTAGCCCTGAATGGGCGTTTCTGTTTAATTTAGATACATTTGGCTATATATATGGGTAGTGACAGGAGGGGGGTATACCCCAGATGACGGCTATTGGAGCCGAAACGCGTCGGGTTTCCATACCCCCCCTGTCACGATTTTTACTCTGAGAGCTCTCTATATTTTATATCTTGTGAGTATAATTCAGTTTCTTGCAATAAAGTAGTCTTTTACGGTATTACACTATTGCGGCTTTTTGTCTCCACTCTATGGCATAATACCATTCACCAATAACCCTTGGGAGCAATCGTGGTGAAAAGTTGGAGACTACTGCCCGCGATGGGAGTTTGACCCGTGCCTTTCCTGATCTCGACCATTGATGACACCTGCGGAGTTCCGGACCAACATTTCCTGGATACCTGTGGCCTGATCCGTACCTTTTCCTGGTCTCGACCATTGATGACATCAGTGAGGTTCCGGACCACCATTTCTTGGATACCGGGTGTTTGTTGACCCTTCACCAGGACTCTGGATGACGTCTGAGCACTTACCCACCGGCTCATCTTGATATCTGCGCATGGCCTAAGGGATTCTGGTAAGCATACATCCTTATACATATTGGATTTATCAGAATACCCCCGGTCTTCATGATCACCCTGATGTTGGTAAGATTACCCTGACCTATTAGGATACCAGAAGATTGAGACTTACCTTTTTGTCTCCCACGTTGGAACTATACTATTTTACTAAATACATCAACACGTACACATTGGTTCCATCAATAATCCAAGAATATTTATTACACCAGTGGGGCGCTGCAATTTTTCTTTATATATATTGGAACAATTGGATTAGTTGTTGTTTGCGAGCAGCCTATGTTACACTTCACTTCAAATTTTAACATTTAGATCTTTTTAGTGAGCGCGGACTTTTATTCTTTATGTCTCCCCATTCAACCCAGTGTGTCCTTTCACACTGAGGCCGCTCAGGGCGGTGCGCCTGCGGGCGTAAAATTAAACTCCTGCAAACATGATTTTTCAGGAATGTGGGGAGCTCCACTGCCCCTGCCATTGGATTGAATGGGCAGCGCTCCCAAAGCGGTTGTACACTGCTCCAGGAGCGTCGAGCGCCGGCACTTTTAACCCCTGTTTAACCCCTTGCCATAACGCTGCTATTACAGCGGTAGACCGCCGCTAAATTGGCGGCAGTTTACCACTGACGAGCGGGCGGTCCCAGTGTGAAAGGGGCCTTAGTGTTCGGGTTTGGCTTGAAGAAAAGGTGGCAACCCTAGGGCTCAGCAATATTTTCCAAATACCCCACTATGCAAAATCTATATCCATCGAATAAGGTTCTGTTTAAAATGCAGCTTTGACATACATCCAAACAGTATGGTCACCTACTGACTTGTCACAATCCACAGGCAGCTTAACTCTTTAATAAGACACAGAAGTTGAATCAAACACAATTTTACTATTTTTAATTTGGACTACAAAGGATGTTTTCTAGGTCCTCTTACACTTCACAGGACTAGGGGTTGCTTTACAAAAGGCAAATAGACTGTGCGCTTTGCAAATGCAGTTGCACTCATTTTCCTCAGCGGTCATCCAACCACGTGTAGCGCCCCAATAGTAATTTGGGTTGCCACATCATCCCTTTAATCCAGGACACATATTAATTACACAGGTTCTGTGGCTGATTAAGGTGGTAATTAAACTCACTTGGTGCCTTATTTGTATTAAATTAGCCTCAGAACAACCTGTGCAATTCATATGTATCCTGGATTAAAGGGATGATGTGGCAACCCTAATAGTGATAGGTGCTTTTGTAGTAGATTTTTGCAGGAAAGGCAAATTTAGTCAGGCCTGACAATAAGTGCAGGCCTGAATGTTTTTATCTGGACGGGGGAGCGGCCCAGGCAGAGCTGGAGATGGTAGTAATTAGTTAAAAGGAAGCGCTAGCATATAAATAAATACTAGTAATCGGTCACTGCACCTATATATAAAATGTTAAAGGACCATAGCACTAGAATTGCCACCTCATCCCTTTAAAACCGAACACACATGAATTACACAGACTCTGTGGCTGATTAAGGTGGTAATTAAACTCACTTGGTGCCTCATCTGCATTAAATCAGCCTCAGAACAACCTGTGCAATCAGGGCTGGTGCAAGGATTTTTGACACCCTAGGCAAAACCTCATTTTGCCGCCCCCATTTGGCTCCACCCCTGACTCCACCCCCTTTGTCCTGTTCATGTATGTGATGGAGGTGGCGGAGCTGGAGATTTCTACAGCGCCTCTCTACCTATTTGTATAGCCGAGGTCCACAGGCCTGCACCTGTGCCTCTGGACCTTGCTTAAAGTCGGCTGGGGCAGTCTATAGACAGGCTGGGGTAGTATATGGACAGGCTGGGGTAGTATATGGACAGGCTGGGGTAGTATATGGACAGGCACTTGGAGCCCTGGGCGTCAGTGCACCCTAGGTGGCCGCCTACTCTGCCTAGTGGTAGAGCCGGCCCTGTGTGCAATTCATATGTGTTCGGGTTTAAAGGGATGAGGTGGCAACCCTACATAAAGCGCTGACCCAGTTATCTAAACTAAAGTGCAACTATGCATGTGATATACTTGTGATAAAATACAAAATGTCATATAAATATAAATATATGATAAATATTCTAGATATAATATTTAATTGTGAATACTTTATAGTGAAATAGTTGACTAATATGTAAATCACATGTGACCGTGATTACTCCAAATTAATATTCAATCATTCATTTACCCAGTGGAATAATATACATAAATAATAACTTAACAATTTAAATCATTAGGACAAATAAAAAGTTAAGGTGAATAAGTTCATATAATCCGTCCTCAGCTGTAAAATCCAATCACCAGTAAGTTAGAGATGTGATCAAAAAAATCACACAAAATCGCAGTGTTCCGCCACGCGTGAGTAAATTCAATATGCGCTCACCAGCTAAACCTAGCCCCACAGTGACCAAACAGCATGGTGGATATGAAGCCACACAGATGAGATCAGCCAATTTAATCAAACCGATTTCCTCCTCTCCTTCCCCTGTGTCACCACCTTTCTTTATGCAAAACCTCTAGGGACAGCTCGAGCATAGAGCCACAAAGTAAGCAGGAATAGTGTAATACCGCTTTAATTAAAACTCAAATAAAATCCTAATATGGTATGCCCACATTTGTGTAGGTAAAATACTGCCTTTCAACAAAAGGACACAGCTCCGAGGCCCGGTTGGATGGCGGCTGCAGTAACTCCCCCGCCTCTTGGCAGTCAAGCGTGCATCTCACCTTGTGTTCCGGCTTACTCCTCGCTCAAGCTCTGTGTAGCTTGAGCGAGGAGTAAGCCGGAGCCCAAGGTGAGACGCAGGCAGTGTTGCCAACCTCCCGCAGCATTTTTTACTGGCAAAACATGGAAAATTTACTGGCAGAGAACATTTTTTACTGGCAACCTGAAAAATAACAGAACTCCCATTAAAAACTAAGGCAATTGATATTCAAATACAACATGGAAACACTGGCAATACCCATATCATGTAATTTGATTGGTTTACACTTAAAAAATCAGCACAGCACGACAAATTATCAGACCCTGATATTCATAGACAGTTGTAAAAATCACTGATTTTTACAAACTGTCAGTAAATTTACTGGCGGTTGGCAACCCTGAACGCAGGGGGGGCTTGCTGGTTGTTTGCCACCACTGAGTTTAACACTGACTGAGTTTACATGCAAGAAACAGGTAGGGTCTAGCTAGGCCTGAACTAAATAGCACTAAACGGGAAGGGAAGACAGAGGGAGAAACCAAAATCACATCACATCACCCTGTCTCAATATTCCCTTGATGAGCCCTCAGCCCTGATGCAAGCAGTGGGCTGGCTCATGGAGGGGTTTTGCAAATATCAAAATGCCTTGGAAGTTTCTAGTCTGGCTGTATTTGCATGCAGACTGCCTAGGTAACTCCCACATGGAATGCTGGAGGATGTGATGACCACCCATTCCTCCTCAAAAAACTCCACACTTTTGGTCTCCATGATTGTACTCTTCGCTGGTTCTCCTCCTCCTTATCCAACCATGCCTTTAGTGTTACTTAGAATTTAACTTCCTCCTCTTCTCTTCCTTTCTCTGTTGGGGTCCTCCAAGGTTCTGTCCTTGGACCTCTCCTATTCTCAATCTACACCCCTTCCCTGGGTCAGTTGATAGCAGGGTTGCCAACTGCCAGTAAATTTACAGACAGTTTGTAAAAATCAGTGATTTTTACAACTGTCTATAAATATCAGGGTCTGATAATTTGTCATGCTGTGCTGACGTTTTAAGTGTAAAGCCGGCAAATTACTTGATATGGGTATTGTCAGTGTTTCCATGTTGTGTTTAAATATCAATTGTCTTCATTTTTAAATGGAGTTCTATTATTATTAAGTTGCCAGTAAAAAATGTGCTCCGCCAGTAAATTTGCTATGTTTTGCCAGTAAAAAACGCTGCTGGAGGTTGGCAACACTGGTTGATAGCCTCCCATGGCTTCCAATACCACCTCTATGCTGACGACACCCAAATCTATTTCTCTACCCCTCGGATCACTCCCGCTGTCTCCTCACGTATCACTAATTTACTAACAGATATATCAGCCTGGATGTCACACCACTTCCTCAAACTCAATTTATCCAAAACCAAACTTATAATTTTTCCTCCCCCATATGGCACACCTATAAACCCATCACCGTATGCCAAGGTCCTAGGTGTAGTTCTGGACACTGAACTTTCCTTTAAGCCCCACATTCAATCACTGTCCAAGTCTTGTCGCCTCAACCTTTGCAACATCTCCAAAATACGCCCCTTTCTAACCAATGACACCACAAAGCTCTTATTTTACTCCCTGGTCATCTCTCGCCTCAACTACTGCAACTCCCTTCTCATTGGCTCACCTCTACACAGGCTATCCCCCCTTCAATCCATCATGAATACTGCTGCCAGACTCATCCACCTTACCAATCGCTCTGTGTCTGCTACTCCTCTCTGTCAATCCCTCCACTGGCTCCCTCTCACCCAACAAATTAAATTCAAAATACTAACAACTACTTTCAAAGCCATCCACAACTCAGCCCCCAGTTACATCACTAACCTAATCTCTAAATACCAACCTATTCGTTCTCTTCGTTCCTCTCAAGATCTCCTGCTCTCTAGCTCCCTCATTATCTCCTCCCATGCTCGCCTCCAGGACTTTTCCAGAGCCTCTCCAATCCTATGGAACTCCTTACCCCAACCTGTCCGATTATCTTCTACTCTATTAGCTTTTAGACGATCCCTGAAAAACCTCCTCTTCAAAGACGCCTATCCTATCCACACCTAACAAATGTATTTTCATTTTCTCCATCAGCTCATCCCCAACAGTTATTACCTTTTGTCCCTCTTGACCCTCCCTTCTAGATTGCAAGCTCTAACAAGCCCTCTGATCCCTCCTGTATTGATTTGTATTGTACTGATTTGTATTGTAATTGTACTGTCTGCCCCCATGTTGCAAAGCGCTACGCAAACTGTTGACGCTATATAAATCCTGTATAATAATAATAATAATTTGATTAGTGAGAGAACTGAAATCCAAAAATGGAAGGGGTGGAACAGAAACATTCATTCTTAGGAGGAAAGTGCTAGATGATGCTGGACGACCTCCAGCCAGGAAATAAGGTGTGTTGTATCTGACTTGCTGCAGCTTCTAATGCACATTGCGAGAAGCTCACAGTGTGCAGTGAAATCAGAATATTCAATTTCAGTCCAGGTGAGGAGCCTGTACAACTGTGCAACACTGAAGGGAAGGCCAGAGTTCAGCTTTAAATTACACACTTAATACAATTCTTAGCAGTCGGCAGTAACTGGAAGAGACAGATTCATACCTATAGTATATTTCAGCTAAAATATTAATATTAGATGTCTTTTTTTATTGTTCATGTAGATGAGAATAGAATTTCCAGGGAGATCTGAGGCCCGGAGCCAGCGTGTGAAATAATCAGCTTCATCTTTTCTCTGTATTGAGAGATTTATTAACCACTTCCATACAGGACACTTACACCCCCTTCCTTACCAGACCAATTTTCAGCTTTCAGCACTCTCACACTTTAAATGACAATTACTCAGTCATGGTACACAGAGAAGGTCAATGACGGCTGACGATTCTTAACATAATTCACACATTAAATTTCGACTTGAGACCGGAAGGGAAGTCACAACG
>BLSH010446986.1:307522-320498 GCA_018402905.1 Glandirana rugosa | reverse complement strand
TATATTATTGCTAAGTAGTACTATGAAAGATGTATTTGTTTTTTCTCTTGAATTCCTCCTGAAGAAAATCTGTGAATTTTCTGTGCCTAGGCACTCATGTTCTGTAGCCGCGTACCTCTAAATCTGCAGTGTGAGATCATAAAGGGCACTGCTGCCTAACGCCTGATGCACACTAAAAAACTGACAACTCCAGTATCTCCCGCTGAGCTGTTGTGTTCTGACAGGGGCAAGGCCCCGCCACCAGAACACTGGCTGAAAGCACTGATTGGTAGCCAGTTGACTGCTGGCTTTCCCAGCATGCTCATCCGACAGAAGCCACCTTCTTACACACGCGCCGAATGTCGGATGTTTTTTATTGAACCGGCCAATGTCGACCGACATTCGGCCCGTATGTATGGGGCTTAAGTTAGTAATAGGAAAAGAGGTCAGCTTCAAGGAGACCACCACAGGCATTACTGACCACTAGTCTTAAACAGAACTGAAGACTGGAAAACATTCCTAGTAGGTACAGTTTTTCAGCAGATGATATTGTGTATGTCTCTTCTGCCAAAACACCTTTTCCCTTTTTGCTAACAAGTTGTTGTTTTTTTTAATGAACACTGCCTGTTGCACATGCATAGTGCAATATACATGTCTGGCTTCTTTAACCACTTCACACCCCTGCAATAGGGCTTTTCTATGTTTCTTATATTACGGGTAAGGGCGCCGTACGTCTTCTTGTGCTCACGCCGCCCGTGCGCCCCCTGCAGGGGAACGGGCGGCGCACTATGTGATTACCAAGTCCTTGGGACTCGGCTGATCACAGATCAGGGTAAAAGGTCGATTCCGGCCCTTTACCATGTGATGAGCTGCCAGGCAATGACAGCTGATGACATGATGTAAACAAAAGCTGGTAATCAGCCTTTTTTCTCCTCACGCTTACAGCATGAGGAGAAAAAAATGAGCTGATTACTGGCTTGTGTAAACAGTACATCGGTCCCACATAGTGACAGTCACTGCTGCTAAGCAGTGCCCACCAGTGCCACCTGCCAGTGCCCATCAGTACTGCTAACTAGTGCCTGCCAGTGCCACCTACCAATGCCCACCAGTGCCACATAACAGTGGCCGCCAGTGCCACCTATCAGTGCCCATAAGTCCTGCCAATTAGTGCCCATCAATGCCTCATCATCAGTGCCACCTATCAGTGCTACCTGTTAGTGCCACCTATCAGTGACACCTCTCAGTGCTTTTCCGCCCATATCAGTGCCCTTTAGTGCCGCCTATCAGTGCCACCTATCAGTGCAGCCTCATCAGTGCCTCCTGATCAGTGCCCATCTGTGTCACCTTATCAGTGCCTGTCAGTGCAGCCTATCACTGCCCATCAGTGCTGCTTCATCAGCGCACATCAATGAAGGAAAAAAATTACCTGTTTGCAAAATTTTATAACAAACTGTTTTTTTTTTCTCAAAATTATCCATCTCTTTTTTGTTTGTTTAGCAAAAAATAAAAAACCCAGTGGTGATTAAATACCATCAAATAAGATAGCCCTATTTCTGTGAAAAAAAAAATTATAAAAATGTAATGCTGATACAGTGTAGCATGACCGCACAATTGTGCAACTCCATTACAATGTAAAAATTACATTAACACTGGCTGCCCTATAGCCAGTCAATGAAGACACCAGATGTGGAAAAAGATGATGCTGGCAGCTGTGGAGATTCAATAGGGAATGTGGTGCTGTCATTGACCAATAAGAGGGAAATATGCCATAACTTGCAAGCATTTGTATTTGCTTTAAAGCGTTTAACCTATAGAAAAAAAAAAAAGATCCTGTTCCTTTAAGCATGTTATTCAGCACAGTGCTTGTGCTATGTCATTTGGCCCACTGTAACACCTATAATACCTGGCTGATCCTGCCTGGTTTTGCCCTCCAGCCTGTAAACTGACCACGGTTTATCATGGCTGCTGAGCTCTAACACCATGGTCAGTTTACATGCCTCCGTCATCCGCTCTCCCCTCTGTTCTCTGTCCTCGGACCCCGCCCGCCTGTCAGCTCCGTGTAAGTGTAAAGTTTTGATTAGAGTTTAGAGTTTTGGTGTCTATTTGCTTCATATTGGCACTATATCCACTGCAGCATTTCCATTTTGCAGAGCAGGTTATGGACTGGCCATAGAGGGATTACTTTGACGTAGCTGGCCAGCTTAAACATGCATTGCAATATACAGTATGTGAATTTAAAATTCCTCTTTTTTGTCATTGTAAAGGTTGCTAGAAAGGGAATATAGCAGTGTGCACAGGGTTTATCCAGAATTTCTAGAGTTTAGATTATGGGTACGATTAGGGTCTTCTTTCAAAACTCATACCAAAATTCTCATTCTACATTCAAAGACTTGATAAATGTCATTTGAAAATTTTGTTTGCCGTTACTATTCGATTTTGGCACAAATGGACTTTCCCAAACGAAAACCATATTTACTGGTAGAAATTTGTTCATTTGGGAAAAAGTCTCCATTAGCTCCTTTGAATTTCCTCATTGCTGCATTTGAAAACGAACGTTGATTTTACCCCACTAACCATTAGAAAATTGAAGGAACATTCACGAAAGGAAAAATGTTAAATGGAATGAATGGCCCGCTTTAGGGTTGTTTTGGCTTAGGGTTTGGATTAAAGTTTGTATTACGTTTTAGGCTAGGGTTAAGGCTTGGTTTAGGTTTTGGATTTGGTTTAAGCTTTGGGTTAGATTTAGAAATTGGACTTGGGTGAGGGTAAGGTTTTTGGGGTTAGAAAATGGGTTAATATTTGGGTTAGCACTAGTGTTTGGGCTAGAGTTTAGGGTAGAGTGTAAATTAGGGGTTTTCCCTGGGTTAATGTTGGGGTTAGGGTTTGGATTAGAGAATGGTCTTGAGTTAGCAGATGGGTTTGGACTTGGATGGGATGAGAGTTAAAGTTTGGGTTAGCATTAGAGTTTGGATTCTGTTTTAGGTTAGGGTTATGGTTATGTTTAGGGTTATATAGATTGGTCTTTTGATTTTGGCAAGAGATTGATCTTGGTTTAGGATATTGGGGTAGCATTAAAGTTTGGGTACTGTTTAAAGTTTGGGTTAAGATTGGGGTTTCCACATGGGTTAGGGATATGATTTGGTTTGGAATTTAGGTTAGCATTAGAGCTGAGGTTATGGTTATGGTTCAGGTTAAGGTTTGAATTAGGGTTTGTTCTTGGGTTAGAGTTTGGGTTAGGATTAAGGTTTTGATTAGGGTCTGGATTTGGGTAAGGGTTTGGGTTAGGGTCTGAGTTAGGACCAAGTTTTGGGTTAGGATTAAGGTTTGTGTTAATATTTAGAACATAGTGCTGACCTTCCCTCACCCAGTCTACAGTCTAGAGTTCTACTGTATATAATCAGAGCCCTATATAAAGTTCTGATTCATGTACTTATAATAGCTGTATTTAAAAATACATTTAATCATTTTTCAATTAATATATACCCAATGGTGATTCTTTCATATCGTCCTGGAGTTTGTCTTTCATTGTATTACATTGATCAAGTATACTGTATTTGTTGAGGATTAGTTAAGCACAATCTGAAAAATATACTGTATATATTTAAGCAATACATTTTTGCTTTCAGTAAATGTGTAGTCTATATGATACAATACATTTTTTATACTTTGCCAGACATTAAAAATAAACCAGAACACAAAAACTATAGCATGCTAAACATAGAAATATAATACAATTCTCATAAAAATCATAAATCTCAATAGAGTGTCTATTTCACACCAACATTGGCTTCATGCCCCGAATCTCTATGGAAATTCACTTCTCATCTACATGTACAATAAAAAGGGACATGTAATATTAATACCTCCATTGAATGATGTTAGAGATGTAAAAGTGACTTCTAGCAGCCACCACTGAATAGTAAACCTGCAATATGCTATGACCGACGTATTTATCATTCCAATCTGTTTACCAAACTAGGCTGACTGTCTCAGGGGTCCCGGCCCCAAGACGATGTACCAGATGGAGCAATTGTTACCGCTGATGGATGCGCTCTGCTCTGTGATGTACAGTTATCACTGCGACACACTTAGGTCACATCAAAGGCTGGTGAATACACAAGAACAAAAAATATATTTTATTTTATTTTATTGTAATATTTTAATCAGTTTAATGTAAACCCAGTTACTGAACTCTTACATCAGCTTTAACATAATATTATTTAATTTAGTAAGTAATTTTTAATATGTAATATCTGTTGCTCTCATTAAAATAATCCCTAGTGATGCTACCATGAATGTCCCAGTTCAGCCACTTCATCTGTCATAAATCTGTAGTAACATTTATGTCTTGTCTGTTTGCTTACCTGTCTACTTGTGGTCAGCTTAGAGACCGTGCACCCCTCACTTGCGTGCTTTAGTAAGCTTTCCTCCCCAGGTCCTAATTAGGAACATTATATAACACCGTGCAGTGCAAGCCACTGACACTATCAATATTGTGTGTTAGGCTTTCTGTGTGTGTGTGTTTCCTGCTCTTCGTCTGATACCGTTATCAACTTTGGCTTGTTTGTGACTATTCCTGTCTGCTTGTTACCCTGACCTTGGCTTGTTCATGACTATTCCTGTCTGCTGGTTACCCCAAACTTGTCGTGCTCTCCTGTCTGTCCCTGTCTGCTCATTGTCCTGAAACGTGGCTATCCCACTGACCATTCCTTGTTGTCCTATACTGCTGCTTCCTCTCTATCCACCAGTAGCCAGTCACGAGTGTGAGCTGGGAGACCCCGGGGGCAGCGACCTGGAGCCAGTTGCAGCCAAGTCCATCCTCGCCACTAGAGGCAAAATTAAGCTGCATCATTCGTACATTGTGTGCACCTACCAACATGAAAGTCCATAAGTGTCCATATAAAAAACTGGGGATAAGCAGGCACAGTCCAAGCACCAAGGGCTGCTCTCCAGGTGGAAGAAGCCAATTAGCCACTAAAAGAAAAAAACAAAGGAGGAGGCGCCTCTAAGTGTAAATTGTAAACAATGGATCATTTATTAAAACTCAGCCGATTGGATACTCACATAAGAAGGATAAAAACAGGCACATCAATAGAACCGGGAGTATGTCTCCACTGGTATCTGCAAAACGATGTCTTCGCCCGCAGGGCAGCTGTCCGTCAATCTCGCCGTTGTCTTAGTGGCGTCTCTAAGCCAGCAGAGGAGAGGAACCAAAACGAGGCTTGGGACACAAGCTCCACGAGTCGGGGTGGGATGACCTCATAAAAGTGTGACACGTTTCAGAGCATGCGTAATGCAATGTACAGGCAGTCACGCTCTTTCCTCAGGCATGCAGGGGTGATGTGCGGCCTTCTTTATGTAGTCCATGCGTCCGGACCCTCGGGATTTAATTGGATCATATATACACTAATGGTCTAACGGAACATATGCCACTGAGAATAATCATGGGCTACATTAATATCAATAAAGACGGCATAGATATACTATGTATGTAAAAAATTGATAAAAACAGGAAAGGAGAAGAAAAATAAATATAAAGAAAATATTGCAAACTATGTCCAACGTACTTGCAAATACGTCCAACATGGACGTAAATCCTTTCAGTATAAGGGTAAGACTTATCAGTTAGGTGAGTTCTTTAATTGTTCATCTGACTATGTAGTCTATGCCCTGACTTGCCCATGTGGTCTGATATATGTGGGTTGAACAATTTGGCCTCTTTGGCAGCGATTTGGTCATCATAGGAGACTGATTGAAGAGGGTAAAGACCTTCATAGTGCGCCCCGTCATTTTTTAGACTATCATAAAAAGTCCACTGAAGGGTTGGAGGTCTGGGTCATAGAGCAGATGCCCAGATCTCTACCCGAGGCTGAGAGATTTAAAAAACTGTGTTCCAGAGAAACCTACTGGATATACAGTTTGGATGCACTACCACCTGGTGGACTCAATGAGGGCATTGAGATCTCCACAGTACTATGATGGTATTATGAGCGACAGTAATTTTATCAAGACACTATCATGTATTACCATTCTAACTTTGGTCAATTGACATGTATTTTATTATTATTATTTTTATATATATATTTTTCCATGTACATATATATAAATATATTTCTCCTCCACCTTGTCCCACTAAGAGTAGGTGACCTTTCGCCATAATGACTATATAGGTTGCTCTAATCAATCATGTTGTTTTGTTGTGTTATCAGTTTATTTATCATCACTCAGAATTCCCTCTATTGGCATATTGGTGTATGCATGAATCTAGGCACTATAACTAGAGTTGAGCGAACCCGAACTGTAAAGTTCGGGTTCGTACCGAACTTTGGGGTGTCCGTGACCCGGACCCGAACCCGGACACTTGAAAAAAAGTTTGGGTTCGAGTTCTGGGTTTGGGTATTTGATCACGCATGTTGAATAGCTGCAGGGCAGCCAATCAACAAGCGTTTCACTGGTTTTCCCTAGAAGCCATCACAGCCATGCCTACTAATGGCATGGCTGTGATTGGCCAGTGCATCATGTGACCCAGCCTCTATATGAGGCTGGAGTCACAGTGCTGCATGTCACATGCTCTCTGGGTAGTGTAGGGAGAGGATGCTGCCGGCGCTGTGAGGGACAGATTGCAGATAGATAGATAGGTAGAGATTACCACTACTACTGCTTTTAGGGACAGATTGCAGATCTCATCCTGCATTACAGAAAGATCTGACTGGACTAGGTAGAGTCTACTGCTTAGAGGGACAGATTATTGTTCTAAAATCATCTGCTAGTTCTATAGGGTCAGGTTCCTGCTGTTGCTGTAAGGGACAGATTATTGTTCTAAAATCATTTTGCAGCCCTCTAGCACTTTCCAGGACTCTTCCGAAGTGCTTAAAGTTCGGACATTTTATAGCTCCCTCCCCAACACAAAACTCAGGCTGCTTTTATCAAATGTGATGGAGAACTTGTCATGCTGATAACATAAGAACGGAGCAGGAGACAGCTACGGGACACAGTGCTTTGAAGAAAGATAACAAAACATTGCAGATATATGTGCCCATCTCAAATTTCATGAATCGGTTTACATCCACTTTAATGGTTCCTCAAAAACAAAAAAAAAAATAAGCAGGTTGAAAATCTTCTTTACTAGAAATGTGATCAATCTGCGACTGCTGTTTAATTCACTTAGTTTAGATCTATTGATTTGTTGATGATTATTTTCCCCCTCCCACAACACACTTTTCTAAAAATTGCTTTTGGAACCCTTCGATAGAGTACCAGCCTGGTGTACAAGGCATAAGGGATGGTATCCCTGTGTCTGAAAGGCCATAAGCATGTGTAAAGGAATATTGCCCTATCCTGGTGAACTTGTAAGAGGGGCTCCATGGGTGGCTGAATCTAGTGCCAAAAGCACAAGTCCCTGTCATAACCCCAGCCCTGCTAGAACACTATCCCTCCTGCTGAGGTTGAACCCTCTGCCACCTTGTGCTCTGCTCTTTGCCATAGGCCTCCACACAAAATTCCCTGCCATAGACCTTTG
The DNA here is from genome assembly GCA_018402905.1 of Glandirana rugosa. Classification (NCBI taxonomy): domain Eukaryota; kingdom Metazoa; phylum Chordata; class Amphibia; order Anura; family Ranidae; genus Glandirana; species Glandirana rugosa. Next base: position 313,000 of record BLSH010446986.1, on the reverse strand, counting down.
TATCCCCAAGGAAGGAATGTCCACACAATACTTTTCAGAGTCATTTGACACGGAGTGCACCACACCAAGGCGCCACAGAGGTGGGGACGTCGAAGAGCCCTATTCTTCCTCCCTCCTCCTCTCCTCTCCAGCGATCTCCTGAAGTGTCACAGAGTTTTGCTGTGAATTGTTCAGCGGTGCTGTATTAAAATTCCATCTCCCGCAGCAGAGGCTCCTATGATAGATGTCACACTGATCCAATTTCCCGGCACCGCTGCCAACCAATTCACAGCAAAGCTCCGTGACACTTCGGGAGATCGCCACTGTCACCATGTGTGATCCATGTGTGTCCTGGCAGGCAGCATTGCTGGGCACTGGTAGGTGGCATTGCTGGGCACTGGCAGGTTGCATTGGTGGGCACTGGCAGGCTGCATTGGTGGGCACTGGCAGGCTGCATTGCTGGGCACTGGCAGGCTGCACTGGTGGGCACTGGTAGGTGGCATTGAGGGGCACTGGCAGGCTGCATTGCTGGGTACTGGTAGGTGGCATTGATGGGCACTGGGAGGCTGCATTGGTGGGCGCTGGCAGGCTGCATTGCTGGGCACTGGCAGGTTGCATTGGTGGGCACTGGCAGGCTGCATTGGTGGGCACTGGCTGGCGGCATTGATGGGCACTTGCAGGCTGCATTGCTGGGCACTGGCGGGCTGCATTTTTGGGCACTGGCAGGCTGCATTGCTGGACACTGGCAGGCTGCATTGCTGGGCACTGGCTGGCTGCATTGGTGGGCACTGGTAGGCTGCATTGATGGGCACTGCCAGGCAGCATTTATGGGCACTGTTAGGCTGCATTGATTGGCACTGGTAGGTTGAATTGATGAGCACTGGTAGGCTGCACTGATGGATACTAATAGGCTGCATTGATGGGCACTGGTAGGCGACATTGATGGGCACTGATAGGCGGCAATGATGGGCACTAATAGGCTGCATTTGTGGGCACTGGTAGGCTGCATTTGATGGGCACTGATGAGGCTGCATTGGTGGGCACTGGCAGGCTGCATTGCTGGACACTGCCAAGCTGCATTGCTGGACACTTGTAGGCGGGATTGGTGGGCACTGGAAGGCAGCATTGCTGGGCACTGGCAGGCTGTTTTGGTTGGCACTGGTAGGCTGCATTTCTGGGCACTGCCAGGCGGCATTTATGGGCACTGGTAGGCTGCATTGATTGGCACTGGTAGGTTGAATTGATGCGCACTGGTAGGCTGCACTGATGGACACTAATAGGCTGCATTGATGGGCACTGGTAGGCAGCATTGCTGGGCACTGGTAGGCTGTATTTGGTGGGCACTGGTAGGCTGAATTTGGTGGGCACTGATGAGGCTAAATTTGTTGTGCACTGGTAGGCTGCATTTGATGGGTACTGATGAGGCTGCATTGATTCATTGATCTCTTGTATCATGTCTGCAGTCTCTGACCGTCTCCTGTAGTATGTCTGCAGTCTCTGACCATCTCTTGGATCATGTCTGCAGTCTCAGACCATCTCCTATAGTATGTCTGAAGTCTCTGACCATCTCCTGTACTATGGCTGCAGTCTATGACTATCTCCTGTACCATGTATGCAGTCTCTGACCATCCCCTGTAGTATGTCTGCAGTCTCTGACCATCTCCTGTACCATGTCTGCAGTCTCTGACCATCTGTATCATGTCTGCAGTCTCTGACCATCTCCTGTATTATGTCTGCAGTCTCTGACCATCTCCTGTACCATGTCTGCGGTCTCTGACCATCTCCTGTACCATGTCTGCAGTCTCTGACCATCTCTTGTATCAAGTCTGCATTCTCAGACTGTATCATGTCTGCAGTCTCAGACCATCACCTATAGTATGTCTGCAGTCTCTGACCATCTCCTGTACTATGTCTGCAGTCTCTGACCATCTCCTGTACCATGTCTGCAGTCTCTGACCATCTCCTGTAGTATGTCTGCAGTCTCTCAGCATCTCTTGTAGTATGTCTGCAGTCTCTGGCCATCTCCTGTAGTATGTATATAGTCTCTGACCATCTCCTGTAGTATGTCTGAAGTCTCTGACCATCTTTTGTACCATGTCTGCAGTCTCTGACCATCTCATGTACCATGTCTGCAGTCTCTGATCATCTCCTGTACCATACCTGCAGTCTCTGACCATCTCCTGTAGTATGTCTGCAGTCTCTCAGCATCTCTTGTAGTATGTCTGCAGTCTCTGGCCATCTCCTGTAGTATGTCTATAGTCTCTGACCAACTCCTGTAGTATGTCTGCAGTCTCTGACCCTCTTCTGTACCATGTCTGCAGTCTCTGACCATCTCATGTACCATGTCTGCAGTCTCTGGCCATCTCCTGTAGTATGTCTGCAGTCTCTGACCATCTCTTGTAGTATGTCTGCAGTCTCTGGCCATCTCCTGTAGTATGTATATAGTCTCTGACCATCTCCTGTAGTATGTCTGAAGTCTCTGACCATCTTTTGTACCATGTCTGCAGTCTCTGACCATCTCATGTACCATGTCTGCAGTCTCTGATCATCTCCTGTACCATACCTGCAGTCTCTGACCATCTCCTGTAGTATGTCTGCAGTCTCTCAGCATCTCTTGTAGTATGTCTGCAGTCTCTGGCCATCTCCTGTAGTATGTCTATAGTCTCTGACCAACTCCTGTAGTATGTCTGCAGTCTCTGACCCTCTTCTGTACCATGTCTGCAGTCTCTGACCATCTCATGTACCATGTCTGCAGTCTCTGGCCATCTCCTGTAGTATGTCTGCAGTCTCTGACCATCTCTTGTAGTATGTCTGCAGTCTCTGGCCATCTCCTGTAGTATGTATATAGTCTCTGACCATCTCCTGTAGTATGTCTGAAGTCTCTGACCATCTTTTGTACCATGTCTGCAGTCTCTGACCATCTCATGTACCATGTCTGCAGTCTCTGATCATCTCCTGTAGTATGTCTGCAGTCTCTGACCATCTCTTCTATCATGTCTGAAGTCTCTGACCATCTCCTGTACTATTTCTGTAGTCTCTGACCATCTGCTGTACCATGCCTGCAGTCTCTGACCATCTCCTTTACCATGTCTGCAGTCTCTGGCCATCTTCTGTAGTATGTCTGCAGTCTCTGACCATCTCTTGTAGTATGTCTGCAGTCTCTAACCATCTCCTGTACTATGTCTGCAGTCTCTGACCATCTCCTGTACCATGTCTGCAGTCTCTGGCCATCTCCTGTACTATGTCTGCAGTCTCTGACCATCTCCTGTACTATGTCTGCAGTATGTCTGGTGGCTCTTTTTAACAGACTCTCTAACAGAAGCCCTCTCTCTGTCCATCAGAGAGACCCCCCCTCCATGCTGCATTAGAGTACTCTGCTTCTCTTTCTATATTTTGCTTATTGTTAAGAGATCATGGGAGGATCCCAGGGTAACAAAGACTCCTTAGGGGAGCATCTCTGTGTTTGAGTCCTGCCATAGAAACATTTGTAAAGGGGAGAGGTTAGTAAGATGACCACGCCCGTGAGGGGGCACCAGAAATATTTTTGCACCCAGGCATCTGTGACCCTAGGATCGGCCTTGCTCATTGATGTGGGGTATTTAGCTCACATGCCCCAAAAATGTGTGTGTCCCTCCCCAACTGACTTACAGAATATATGGGTGCTGCCTCACTATTTCATTAGAATGCATGTGCTTCTACTATGGAGGCTCTCATAAATTTACAAGAAAAGTTTTGGTGATTTGGAGTGGCTCTGCAGCTTACACATGTATTTTCACATGTGTGCTAACTAAACCCCTATTTTTGTTTTTTTTTTCAATAGATTTTGGAAGTAATAACAGTGCAGAAATTGTACGGCACCATGGAGAGTGCACTTATCACCTGGTTTGTAGAAATTTTAGTTTAGGAGATGTTTACAAGGATAATACAGCATATACGCAATATAAAACATGGGAGGCAAACAGCTGGATGGATCTCCTATGCTGAGAAACTAAATTATAAGAAAAAAATCAGAGAAGGGATGTAAAGGGGGGGGGGGGGGGGTACACCAATTACCAAGAGAGAGACGTTTTTGGTCCATTACAGCATTAAAATAAGTGTATTGAAAACCTAGTCCAGGTTGCTCCTGTTGTATAAGGAGAGTTGTGTGTTGCTTAGCTGTTTTTTGGTCCCTGAGGTGTCTGTCTCAGGAAAGAGGAATGCTCAGTTGATGTCGTCCTGGTTAAAGTGTGTTGGCATTCCTTTATGGTAGGAAAAGGAGCTCTCAAATGTGTCAATTTCCTCAGGAGGTAGTGTTGCATCCATGAATGCCCGCCATCTCAGGTAAAAGCATTTGCTAGCGTGTGGGCGGTGGAAATCAGTATTTATCTTGTCTTTATAGTGGAGTGATAGCAGTTCCCGTTTGACTTGCATCACTGTTGGGCAGTGGGGGGATAAAATATGTGAGACTTAGGAGAAAATTCTTCTGCCACTGTCGTGAAGGCCCGAGGAAGTCCGGAGTCCATGTCGCATAGGGAAGAAAACTTGGTGAGCCCTTATCGTTGCCATATAGAGAAGATTTTGTGTTCCATACCAGCTGGGAAGTTTGGATTGCCCTGTATTGGTAGGTTTTGACGCGAATGGGGAGAATTTCTTGCACTTCCTTATTTCCCTCCAGGCTATGGTCGTGTCTCTTAGTAGGAGGTTATGTTGCAAGTCTGGAGGTAGAGACTTCCATTTTCAATGTAGAATAGCCACTAGTGAGTAGGGAAGTACCATCGTAGATTTGAGGTTGAAATTCGAATAGCGTGAGACCTAATCTAAGAAGACATGCTAGGTTATGAGCCCTGATGTGAGGGGGACTAACACCCCCCTCGCTCCTGGGGAGGTAAAGTTTGGTTAATGCAACGCGTGGCCGCCTTTTCTGCCAGATAAATTTAGTAATGGCTTTATTCACCGATTGAATATCTCTGTGTTTTAAAAGTAATGGTATTGTTTGAAGGGGATATAAGAGGCGGGCGATACTAACCATTTTTACTAGGTGACATCTCCCCAAGAGCAATAGAGGCAGATCCATCCAGTTGTCCAGTTCTTGAATATTTTTTTTAAATAGTGGAGGATAGTTCAGATTGTATCTTAATGTGCAGATATTTAATATGTGATTTGGCTACAGTGAATGGCGAATGGGATGTCCATGAGGGGTTTGGGGAGGGACCTATAGGAAGGATTTCACTTTTGTGGTAGTTTATAACTAAGCCTGAGCTCTTGACCTGTTGACCTACCTAGACGGAGATAACGAGAACCCCTCTACAGTGGATCATTTTTACCAATCATAGCGGGCGGAGAATATAGGGGAAGTTTGTTATGGTAATGAAAATTTTGTGTCTCTATAAGTTAGCCACTTATTTCGGTAATGATTTAAATAGACCGTCTTTTCCGCCGGTGCGCAACGTAATTGGTTTGAAATGGAGGGGTCCTCGCTCCCCCCACAATCAGGGGGAGTGTAGTCCCGAGTATTGGATC
>BLSH010446986.1:257082-281710 GCA_018402905.1 Glandirana rugosa | reverse complement strand
CAGTGGTGGGGAGGGGGGTGGGATCAGTGGTGGTGGTTGTGGTGGTGAGGAGGTGGTATCTGTGGTAGCGGTGGTGTTGAGGGGGTGGTATCAGTGGCAGTGGTGGTTTTGAGGGGGGTGGCATCAGTCATGCTGAGGTGGGGTGGCATCAGTGGTGTTGAGGGGGGTGGCATCAGTTGTGTTGAGGGGGGTGACATTAGTGGTGTTGGGGGGTGGCATCAGTGGTGTTGAGGGTGGTGGCATCAGTGGCAGCAGTGGTGCCATCATCTCCCACCACCACCTCTGCCTCTTACTGATCCCATCCCCCCACCACTACAGATCTCATCCCGATCCCCCCACCACCTCTGATGTAGAAGTGATGGGGGCATAGGGATGAGATCTGTGGTGGTGGTGGGGTGGGATCAGCAAGAGGCAGAGGTGCTGGAGGTTGGGATCGATTGTACTGGCAATTTGTCACTTACTTAAGTCAATCAGTCGATTCTCCCTCAGAATTCCGTGCCTCTAGGGATGCCTCTGCCTCATGGGGTCTCCTCGTAGAGGGGAGTGCTCCTTCCCCTTCACTCGATTGTTGTCAGCTGGTCGGTGTCTTTTTCAGTGTCTGCCCTCACCTCCCTACATGGATTCTCTCTGACATGGAGAGAATAGGCGGGGCGGTCCAGACTCTCAGCTCATCCTCCGCTCAGCAGATGAACCCCCCCCCCCTCTCCCGGCAGAATGAACTCAGTAGCACAGCCAGAATGGACAGGTAGGCCCCTCATACTGCCAGATGGGCGGCGGGCCCCCCTGCAGTGGCAGAACTCCAGGGCCCAGTCACAGGTGCGACTGCTGCGACCCTGATAGTTCCACCAATGTCCTATAGAAAATTTATGGAGGGGACTGAAACTTCACGTTGCCAAGCGACAGCCAAGAAGCCTTAAGGATTTAGAGAAGATCTGTAAAGAAGAGTGGACCAAAATCCTTCCTGAGATTTGTGCAAACCTGGTCGCCAACTACAAGAAATGTCTCAATCTTGTGAGACCCCCACAGTTCTCACTGTTTTTTTCTGCTGGCCTCCACTTCACTGTTCCTCCAAAGTAAGTAGAGGAAAGAACTACAGGGTGGGCCATTTATATGGATACATCTTAATAAAATGGGAATGGTTGGTGATATTAACTTCCTGTTTGTGGCACATTAGTATATGTGAGGGGGGAAACTTTTCAAGATGGGTGGTGACCATGGCGGCCATTTTGAAGTCGGGAATTTTGAATCCAACTTTTGTTTTTTCTATAGGAAGAGGGTCATGTGACACATCAAACTTATTGGGAATTTCACAAGAAAAACAATGGTGTGCTTGGTTTTAATGTAACTTTATTCTTTCATGAGTTATTTACAAGTTTCTGACCACTTATAAAATGTGTTCAATGTGCTGCCCATTGTGTTGGATTGTCAATACAACCCTCTTCTCCCACTCTTCACACACTGATAGCAACACCGCAGGAGAAATGCTAGCACAGGCTTCCAGTATCCGTAGTTTCAGGTGCTGCACATCTCGTATCTCCACAGCATAGACAATTGCCTTCAGATGACCCCAAAGATAAAAGTCTAAAGGGGTCAGATCGGGAGACCTTGGGGGCCATTCAACTGGCCCACGATGACCAATCCACTTTCCAGGAAACTGTTCATCTAGGAATGCTCAGACCTGACACCCATAATGTCGTGGTGCACCATCTTGCTGGAACTATGATGTCGGTGATAGGGAATTGCTGGCTATCAAGTCGGCTTTGGAGGAATAGCGGTACCTCCTGGAAGTAGCAGCTCACCCGGTAACATATGCTGTGAAGATACGAGATGTGCAGCACCTGAAACTACGGATACTGGAAGCCTGTGCTAGCATTTCTCCTGCGGTGTTGCTATCAGTGTGTGAAGAGTGGGAGAAGAGGGTTGCATTGACAATCCAACACAATGGGCAGCACATTGAACACATTTTATAAGTGGTAAGAAACTTGTAAATAACTCATGAAAGAATAAAGTTATGTCAAAACCAAGCACACCATTGTTTTTCTTGTGAAATTCCCAATAAGTTTGATGTGTCACATGACCCTCTTCCTATTGAAAAAACAAAAGTTGGATTCAAAATGGCCGACTTCAAAATGGCCGCCATGGTCACCACCCATCTTGAAAAGTTTCCCCCCTCACATATACTAATGTGCCACAAACAGGAAGTTAATATCACCAACCATTCCCATTTTATTAAGGTGTATCCATATAAATGGCCCACCCTGTAGTATGGGCCACAGAGGACCCAGGAGATCAACACAGTTTGAAATGCTGATGTCTCTCTTCAGACTTTATCAGGAGATTTCTGAGCATCAAATGGCCTTTGGTGGCATGGGCAGCAGGAAAGAACAGTATTTACAACATTCGTGTACAGAGATGCCTTTATTTGAAAAGTATAGTTTAGTAACAGGGTCACATTAACACAATAAGGCCTCATACACACGGACGTTTTTTAACGCCAATGTTTTTTGACGTTTTTTGCAGCTCTCCATGTTAGTCAACGGCCCCATAAAAATGCATAGGTTTTTTAGCTGTAGAGGGTGTCGGCGTTAGTGAGCTGAAACTAGAACCCACGGCCAGCACGTTCTGAGGCTGTAGCGTTTAGGCGTTTTTTTTGGCTCACTAATGCCCACTAACGCCGTACCATTGTTAACCGGCGTTTTTGACGCCAACGTTTTTAGATTGAAAAATAATAGAGGATTTAAAAAAAAAAAAACCACGCTCACTAACGCTCATTAACGCCAATGCACAACGATGAAAAAAATACAGATTTTTCCCTGAAGTCGGACCTGACGTTTTGCTTATTTTTAAAACATAGGCCCGTGTATTAGGCCTAATGGTTAAAGTTTAGGATGCTAGAAATAATATAGAGAAAAATGAATTGGGGTACTTTTTTGTAGATGATTGCAAAATGGGAAAAGTGAAAATAATTTTGAATTGCATCATTAGAGGGATCACCAGAAGTAGGAAGGAGATCTTGATTCCCCAATATAGATCTTTAGTTATCATCATTAGAGGGGTCACCAGCAGGAGGAAGGAGGTTCTGATTCCTCTATATAGATCTTTAGTTATCACTAGAGGGATCACCAGCAGGAGGAAGGAGGTCCATTTCCTCTTTATAGATCTTTAGTTATTATTAGAGGGATCACCAGTAGTATAAAGAAGGTCCTTATTCCCATAGATCTTTAGTTATCACTAGGAGGATCACCAGCAGGAGGAACGAGGTCCTGATTCCCCTATGGAGATCTTTAGTTATCACTAGAGGGATCACCAGCAGAAGGCAGGAGGTACTGATTCCTCTATATCAGTGGTTCTCAACTCCGGTCCTCAGGACCCACTAACAGGCCAGGTTTGCAAGATAACTGAAATACATCACAGGTGATATCATTTGCTGTTCAGTGATTGCAGCATTCCAGTCTGCATCTCCCCAAGGTAATACTTAAAATCTGGCCTGTTAGGGGGTCCTGAGGACCGGAGTTGAGAACCACTGCTCTATATAGATATTTAGTTATCACTAGAGGGATCACCAGCAGGAGGAAGGAGGTCCAGATTCCTCTATATAGATCTTCAGTTAACACTAGAGGGGTCACCAGCAGGAGGAAGGAGGTCCTGATTCCCCTATATAGATATTTGGTTATCGCTAGAGGGGTCACAAGCAGGAGGAAGGAGGTCCTGATTTCTCTATATAGATCTTTAGTTATCGCTAGAGGGGTGTGACAATATACAAGGCGAAGAGGTAGACGGACTTTACCTGTCGCCTCGTATGCATTTATGTGGACTGGATTAAGTGGAGTCCGGTCCAAATTTTACCAGCCACCATGGCAGGGCTGGTTCCAATCCGGAGTTTGTGGTCCACTGGAGTCCACCAGCAGGTGGACTTAAATACTCAGGAAGAGATCTCACTTGAGCTCTGGTCTGAACCTCAGAGACGGATATGAGGGAGTTCTGTGTGCTGTTTTGGACTTTAAATCAAGGTTTGCACTTTGCTTATGTTTTGTGGGTGTCGGGGGCCAGCCCCACACCATATAGTGAGGAAACGGTACTGTTTAGTTTAGGACTCATTTTCTCTTTTGTTTTGTTTTTTAACCTGCAAACTTATGTATCAATAAACCTGGCAAGCCGCTAGATTTTAAGGAAAGTTGCCTGCATGCTGACTATTTTTTCTCTGGAAAGCTGATCCCCACAAGCTAATTTCCCACACGTGGTGGAGTTCAGCGTGCATCTTTCCAAGATGGAGTAAAAGACCTTGCTACAAGTCAATGCAGCTCACCGGGAAACCAACCGCTAGGTCGCAGAGACTGCTGTAGCACAACAGGTGACTTAACAGGCGGTGCTGCAGGAAACCAACCGACATGTCACAGAGGCCGATGCAGCACAACAGGAAACCACCCTCCGGATCGCACAGGCCAATGCAGCACAGCAGCAGGTGGATCAACAGTTTGCGAAGGCCCTGCTGGATTTAAAGAAGGGGCCCGCACCTCTGGTGACAGTGGAACCAAAGATGATACGCGCCTCTTACCACATGCAGAAGATGACGTGGAGGCGTATCTCACAACGCTTGAAATAGTCGCTCTTCGCGAAGGATGGCCAAAAGAACAGTGGGAGTGATTGCTGGCACCATTTCTTACTGGTGAAGCCCAGAAAGCCTATTTTGATCTTGAACCAGATAAAGCCCAGGACTATGAGACTCTAAAGGCAGAGATACTCGCATGGCTAGAGTTCACCATGGCAGTCTGGGCCCAATGGGTGCATCACTGGACCTACCGCACCGACAAGCCACCCCACTTGCTGATGTTCGACCTGGTCTACCTCACCAGGAAGTGGCTACAGCCAGGTCCCCAGATTGTAGAGCATGCAGTCATAGACTGCTATCTACGTGCTCTCCCTGCTGCTTTGAGGAAGTGGGTCAGTCATGGGGACCCCAAAACCGCCAACCAACTCGTGACTACCAGATGACGGTGGTTGAGATTGACACCCCTTGGGGCAGTCTGATTCATTTAGTGATGGAAATACCTTCACTGCTATATGATGCCCTAGTGGGCAGGGATTTTCTACATTTTTGAAGGTTATGGGAAGGCACATTGAGTCTGGAGGAGAGAGCTCCCCCTGCTGCAGAAGCACGGGAACTCTCACCCGACCCTTTTTGCCAAATGGATGGGGAGACTGGTGGGAGGACAGAGGAAGGAGGAAACACTCTTGCTTTACCTGTATTGGCTGGGGAGCTGGAGGAGCTGGAAGATAGCTACCAACTGGAGCCTAATGACCCAGACAATGTCTCTCACCCTGACTGGGAGAGTGAACCAAATGTAGTACCTGACTTAGAGGTCTGGAGAGAGGACTTCTGTACAGAGCAACTACAGGATATCACTCTCCTTAGAGCCAGAGAAAACATGAAGGCGATGGATGGGGAACCTGTGGACCCTAATTGGGGTATGTCTTTTCCCTACATGGCTCTTAAAAATAATTTGTTGTATCAGGTGGTGAAACGCGGGGAGGACGAGGTGGAACAGCTAGTGATTCCCAAACCCTTTTGCAGGATGGTGCTAGATCTAGCCCATGGGCATGTAATGGGGGGGGGGGGGGGGGAGCTGGGTTTGGATAAGACCAGGGAGAAAAAAACCCAGAGATTCTTCTGGCCAGGGTTGCATTCAGATGTCAGAGTATTGTGAATCCTGTGGTCTTCCACCCATTATAGTCATCAAGATTGGCTGGTTATGTCCAATCCCTGGGAGGGGGTTCCAGGAACATGAGGAATATATTGAACAGTGGAGGTTGTACGGATGTCATTACCTGGAGACCTTTCCCGAAGAGATGACCAGTCAATGTGATTTTTTGATCTACATTAGTGGATAGTTTTGGTATTTTTCTCTTTGATTTGAATTTTCGCACTGTAATATTTTTATTGTTCTGTTTATACTGGTCCTCTGACTGGACATTCTCCCCAGTGAACTTTGAAGTGGGAATACAGTTGTGTGGCCTCGTGCTGCCTATTGTGGCCCCGCATTGCTTTCAGCCACATGTAATTCGAGTAGCTATCCAGCATTGGACATTTGATAATTAATTTTGTTAAAATTTACTTTCATTCAATTATTTTGTATATTTTCTATTTTTTAATTTTAATTTGATGTGTTTCACTGTATTGTGCCATTCCATGATCAATTTGTATAATACAGCTGGCAATGAGCACTGAGAGTCACCACCTATAGGAATTGATAGATATGTGTGTGTTTGAGGAAGTGTTTGTTTGCGGTGCACGTCAGAATGGGCAGTGCGCATGACCTCCGATGGTCAACTGATATTACTACAACCTAATTTGGATTATTTAAGGAGGCCCTGCCACAGCCCCTCCCCTAGCTCCGAGGACGTCCGTGATTGGATGGATGAAACGCGTCAGCTGGACGTCACCTCACGGCTCCAGTGACGCGCCCGACCCGCCCCCCCCCCCACCCTGTGGATGCTTTGTTGACAGCTTTGGAGACAGCGTGGAACCGCACGGACATCAGTACTTAGACGGGGGAAGCACATGTGTGGAGTAGACCCGGGAGGACAGGGATAGCGTCCCATGTGAGTCTACCTTGTTTCCTGCTTCGGTTGTTACACAGACACACGTGGCCCATATACACTGTGTGCAGGAATTGACCTGTAGACTCATGGTTATTACTGAACTAGCTCTTGCCTGCATTTACGGCCGCCGTGCCGACTGTCTGTGACTGCGACACCATATGAGGTCTGCATGTGGCCAGAATATACAGCGATCTCCCACTGATTTGCAGACCTAGGAACATCATTGAACCAGTATTCACCTAAACACATGGCCGTCAGGCCGATTGATAGTGAATGGGACTTTGTGCAGTTTTCAGTTTGAATGAGATGATCAGCAATTTTTCTGGACTATTACCCTTTGCCTGGATGTCTATCCAGCCATAGGCTATCACTGATGATTCATGCTCAGAGGAGTCCCTGCTTTTTTGATGTCCTTCACAACTATTATGGGAACCATGCAAATTGCTCCATATCTGTGAATTGATGCACTACATACAATCAGGCCACTTAGGTACCTACCAGATTACCTGGTGGATTACAGGCACCTGGTGTGTTTTGTCAGCATTCCACAGGCTGTCACACGCTTCCATACCCAGTGATTATTCCCACAGCCCTTAGTGCTCCATTCCTTTAGCACCATACTGCAATGATAGGGGCATCTGGATGAACTTCTTTGCTTTATTATATGGATGCGTGTGTGAGTTGGGGGATGTATGGGTTTTTGGGAGCGCCCGAGCTGTGTTTTTGACAACGTCATATTTTAGTACTTTTTGCTACAGTGGTTGTCAATGATTTTATTAATCAATCAATAAAGGTTATCTTTTACTTTACTTTATTTGGTTCCATGACCTAAGTGCCTTGGTGTTCCTTTTTCACTCCTTTTTTGATAGTATTGTATTGCACTTAGGAACCACACCACCAATGGGTCATATGTCAGCTATGGATATAATTGGCCTGAATTAGGCCATATCCATATCTGGTCCTAAACAGTCCGTACGGGTGTACTTATTTTTATTATTTCCTTCTGCTATTGTGAATCCTGCTCTGAGTGTCAGATGATGGCCCCGTCATCCCATTTTTGCAGTCCCTTTGTTCCACTTCAAAGTGCCGTTTGAGCGAATTGGCATGGATCTCATGGGACCACTAGTAAAATCTGCCCGGGGACACCAGCACATCCTGGCGATCCTGGACTATGCGATGTGCTATCCTGAAGCCATACCCTTGCAGAACACATCCGCTAAGACTATCGCCAGGGAGCTGGTCCAGATGTTTAGTCGGGTGGGGATCCCTAAAGAGGTCTTAGCGGAGCAGGGCACCACGTTTATGTCCCGTGTGACCAGGGAATTGTGCAGGTTGTATAAAATCTCCCATCTCCGTACCTCGGTCTACCACCCCAAAACGGATGGACTTGTGGAGAGGTTTAATAAAAAGCATATTGAAAAGCATATTGAAAAAGATAGTGGATAAAGATGGGAGAGATTGGGATATGTTGCTGCAGTATCTCATGTTTGCCATACGAGGGGTTCCGCAGGCGTCTACGGGGTATTCCGCCTTTGAACTCTTGTATGGTAGCCATCCCAGGGTCTGCTAGATGTCGCAAAAGAGACATGGGAAGAAGAGGCCACCCCATATAGGAGCGTCATCGAGCATATTTCCTTGATGCAGGATCGAATCGCAGCAGTCCTGCCCCTAGTGTGAGAGCATATGGAGCGAGCTCAGGAAGCTCAAAGAAGGGTCTATAATCGGGGTGCAAAAAATCGAACTTTCAACTCCGGAAACAGAGTGCTGGCACTAGTCCCACTGTTGAAAGTAAATTCCTAGCAAAGTGGCAGGGTCCCTTTGAGATTAAGGAAAAAGAAGGAGAAGTGAACTACAAAGTTTACCAGCTAGGGAAATGGAAACCCAAGCAAATTTACCATGTGAATCTCCTAAAACTGTGGAAAGACAGAGAGACTTTAGTGGCAGTGCCCACTCCTCAAGCCAGGACAGGCTATCCATGACCCCGGACGTCCCCATAACTGTGTCCTTGTCTCTAACGCAAAAAAATTACACGTTAAGGAGTTCATCAGTAGAGATTTTTTCTCTCCCCTACCCGGACTGACCACCGTACTACAACATGACATAATCACGGAACCAGGGGTCCACGTAAATGTAAAACCCTACTGAATAAAAACCATGTTGGAGTTAGATAGTCCCACAGTGCCTGGTCGAGCCCTATAGTGCTGGTCTAAATTTGACGCATACCCGATGCCGCGGGTTGACGAACTGGTGGACACATTGGGAGGTGCCCGGTACATAACAACCCTAGACCTAACTAAGGGCTACTGGCAGATCCCCTTAACAGAGTGAGCAAATGAGAAAATGGCCTTTTCTACCCCCAATGGGTCCTTCCAGTACAAGCTAATTCCATTTGGTCTGCATGGGGCCCCTGCATCCTTCCAGAGAATGATGGACAAAACCTTGAGGCCGCATCGCCCCTATGCAGCCGCCTATTTGGATGATGTGGTCATCCACAGTCCAGATTGAGAATCGCATCTGCCCCGAGTACAACCAGTCGTAGATTCTCTGAGGGTAGCAGGTTTAACAGCCAACCCAAAAAAGTGTGCCATAGGCCTGGAGGAGGCCAAATACCTTGGGTATGTTATTGGTCGGGGACTGATCAAGCCCCAGACCAATAAGATTGAGGCAATCCAAAAATGGCCCCAACCGGTGAATAAAAAAACAGGTTTGTGCCTTCCTGGGGATTACAGGGTATTCCAGATGGTTCATCCCCGACTTTGCCACCATTGCCATCCCTCTGACTGGTCTGACGAAGGGTAGAGGGTCGGCTATGGTTAAGTGGAATCCCGAAGCTGAGAAGGCATTCCAGAAGTTGAAACAGGCCTTTTGTGTACAACCGGTGCTCGTGACCCGAGACTTCACAAAGGAATTTGTTGTACAGACGGACACCTCTGAGGTGGGACTAGGCACTGTTCTGTCCCAGATCAGAGACGGTGAGGAGCACTAGGTTGTCTACTTAAGCAGGAAGCTTAACAGACATGAGAGGAACTATGCCATTGTGGAGAAGGAGTGCCTGGCTATCAAGTGGGCCTTAAAGGCGCTGTAGTACTACCTTTTAGGTAGGTCGTTTAGGCTAGTCACCGACCATGCCCCTCTGAAGTGGATGTGTGGCAACAGGGAGAAAAATAGTCGGGTGATTAGGTGGTTCCTGGCCCTACAGCCATTTAAGTTCACAGTGGAACACCAGGCAGGAAGACTCCAGAACAATGCGGATGCCCTCTCCGGGGTCCACTGTATGGTTGGGACAGTTGCTCAGCCACAGGGGCTTGAGCAGAGGGGGAGGATATGTGACAATATGCGAGGCAAAGTGATAGACAGACGCTACCTGTCGCCTCATATGCGTTCATGTGTCCGGTCCAGATTTTACCAGCCACCGGGGCAAGGCTGGTTCCGGTCCGGAATTTATGGTCCACTGGAGTCCACCAGAAGGTGGACTTAAATAATCAGGAAGAGATCTCACTTGAGCTCTGGCCTGAACCTCAGAGAGGGATCTGAGGGAGCTCTGTGTGCTGTTTTGGACTTTAAACCAAGGTTTGCATTTTGCTTATGTTTTGTGGGTGTCAGGGGGCCAGCCCCACACCGTATAGTGAGGAAACTATACTGTTTAGTTTAGCGCCAGATGGCAAGGAATTATTTTCTGTTTTGTTTTTTAACCTGCAAATGTATTTATCAATAAACCTGGCAAGCCGCCAGATTTTAAGGAAAGTTGCTTGCGCGCTGCCTATTATTCCTCTGGAAAGCTGATCCCTTTGAGCTAATCTCCCACAGGGGTCACCAGCAGGAGGAAAGAGGTCCTGATTCCTCTATATAGATCTTTAGTTATCACTAGAGGGGTCACCAGCAGTGGGAAGAAATACCAGCATATCTTTTTTGGCTGAATTTACACTTAAAAAAATGTGTCTGTTCCAACTTACATATAAATTTAACTTGAATGTAAACCCGATTCATGAAATTTGAGTTGGACACATCTGTCTGTAGTGTTTTGTTATCTCTCTTGAAAGAGCTATGCCCCTTAGCTGTCTCTTCCTCAGTAGCTCTGTTATCAGCCTGATAAGTTCTTACTGGGTCAGGACAGAGAATTCAGATCATTTAGAGTCTATCAACTCCACCTACATAGGAACGAGGAAGTGGAAGATCTAACAGAATGTGCATTTTCTAAACGGTATATCAGAGGGAAGACAGAAGATATACATGTAAGATTTGTATAGGGAGGTTTGTGCCATCTCTGTGCATCATCTGAGACTGTTCACTTCACTGGGTATATGGAGGGTTTGCATCCACCTTAACCATTTCACCTCCGGAAGGATTTCCCACTGTAGGACCAGAGCACTTTTTGCGATTCGGCACTGCGTCGCTTTAACTGACAATTGCGCAGTCATGCGGCATTGTACCCAAACTAAATTTGCATCCTTTTTTTCCCACAAATAGAGCTTTCTTTTGGTGGTATTTGATCCCCTCTGTGTCATTTCTGATCACCGCTGTAAACAAAAATGAGCAACAATTTTGCAAAAAAAACGTTTCTTACTTTTTGCTAAAATACAAATACAAAAAAACTAATTTATTCATCGGTTTTGGCCGATTTTATATTCTTTCTCATATTTTTGGTAAAAATAAATTGTAATCAGTGTTTATTGATTGGTTTGCGCAAAAGTTGCCGCGTTTACAAACCATTGTATTCATTTCTGGCGTTTTTATGGTAAGTATGATACAATTTTCCGTTTTCCTGGCGCCTCCATGGCACCATAGAAATGATAAATAACTAGCTTCACCAGGGTGGGTAATGCTTCAAAAGAAATGTATTTAGACAAGGACAGTGCCTCCTGAATTGCTACTCTTCCGAATTCTACTGTAGTGAGGGCCCCTGCATCAACTCTGTAATGCCAGAGAAACGTATGCTGTGATAACCATGTGGCAGCCCTGCAGATGGTTTCCAGCGAAACATTTGTCCTTGCTGCCCATGAGGCCTATACTGCTCTCGTGGAATGAGCCTTCACCTGTGTTGGAGGTTCCATCTTCCTAGCCCTATGAGCTCTCTGGATTAGCTTGACGATCCAAGATGAGAGCGTCCTGCCGGAGGCCTCCTTTCCTCTGTTTCTTCCCCAGAGAATAACAAACAATCTATCCGAGATTCTGAAATTTTCCGTGGCCTCAAGATATGCCCTGAGCACTCTGGAAATGTCCAGGTTGTGACATGAGTCTGGTTGTGGATTTGGAAACACTGGTAAAGCCCAAGGCTCCCTTAGATGACTTGCCGAAGTGACTTTAGGAGTGAACCCTTGAAGTGGACGAAGTTCCACTCTGTCAGGAAAAAAGTAGATAGTTTCTCTTCCAATACCTAGGGCGTGAAGCTCAGAAATTCTTCTGCCTGATTTAATGGCTAGAAGAAAGGCTGTCTTTAGGGACAGATTCCAGATCAAAATTTGCTCCAAGGGGGCAATAGGATGCTCAGCCAATACTTCCAATACTAGGGAGAGATCCCATTTTGGGAAGGAACGTCTGACAGGTGGACAAGTCTTCAGTACTCCCTTGAGGAAGGTTAATACTAGAGGATTCTCAGCCCATCTTGTGTTAGTTGTTGCAGATAAGGCTGCTACTTGCACTTTTAGTGAACTAAGGCCAAGACTTAAATCAAGTCCTGTCTGAAGGAAACTCAGCACATCTGAGGCAGAGGGAGACACTGGGTTAAGGTTCCATCTGGTAGCAAAGGCCAGAAACCTATCCCATATTCTCCCATATATGGCGTTGGTCATTGGTTTTCTCGCTTTGAGGAGTGTAGAAATGACTTTGGGGTAACATCCTAGGGCCTCGAATCTCTGCCTCTCAATCTCCACACTCGAAGCTCCAAGACTTGTGGGTCTGGATGAGGAAACCTGCCTTGCATCAGAAGTTGAGGGAATAGGCGTATCCTCAGTGGAGGTTACATGCATAGGTTGATGGCTAGAGGGAACCAAGGCCTCTTGGGCCAATATGGCAGGACTGTCAGTACCTGGACTGGTTCCTTCAGGAGCCTGAGGAGAAACCTCAATATGAGAGGGTGAGGTGGAAGGCATAAGCCACCATGAAGTTCCAGGGACATGTCAGGGCATCCACCTCCTCCGCCTGAGGGTGTGGCTGATGGGAGACAAACCGGAGAGGCAAATAGATCTATCTGGGGATAATCCCACCGGTTCGCAATCTGTTGGAATATGTGTGGGTGGAGAGCCATCATTGTCCAGGAAATTCCTTGATAGGCTGTCTGCTTCCCTGTTCATCTTGCCTGGCAGATATGTTGCTCGGAGGTCTAACAGATTCCTTTCCACCCATAGCATAATTGGTTCTACCTCCGCCAGAAGAGGCCTGCTGCGATTCCCCTCTTGCCTCTGCAGATAAGAGACCGCTGCTCTGTTGTCCGAATGCAGTAGAACTCTCTTTGCCTTGAAACAGAAAAAAACAGACTGGATGGCCCCATTCCTGTGCAATGACTTTATTCTTGGTCAAAATACAGCATACAGAGTACAGGTGAACCACAATGAACGTCTGACGCATTTCACACCAACTGGTGCTTAATCATAACCACCAAGAATTGACCATTGACCAAGAATAAAGTCATTGCACAGGAGTGCGGCCATTCAGTCCGTTTTTTTCTGTTTCAATGCACCTGCTTGCAGGCAGTGCTGCACCCACACTCTGGGGATAGAGGTTGAAGCAGCAGGGTCTTGAGTTACCTGGAGCGAGGCTTATCCCTTCTCTTTGCCTTGACCTGAGGCTCTAGGGATGTTAGTGCTAGAAATGCCCCTCTCATTTCCAGTATGTTCGAAACCAGACCCTCTGGATTGAATACCCATTTTCCTTGCACTCTGTGGTCTCCGCAGTGGGCTCCCCATCCCTTGCCGCTGGCATCGCACATAACTGTGGTCCAGGAAGAAGTTCCTAACAGATGGGGTTTGGAGAGATTTTGTGGTTTTGTCCACCAATGCAGACTTCTGCACATTATCACTGTTAGTGTTCTTGTCTCTAAGAGGCGTTGCCTCCTCCATTGGGTGAGAAAGCCCGCCTGAAAATTTTGGAGATGCCAATGCGACCATGGAATCAATGGTATGCATGCCGACATTGTGCCTATGAGGCTTAGGCATTGTGTAGCTGTCAAGAATGACTTCTTCATGATCCCACTCATCTTGACCGTGATGTTCTTGACTTTCTCTGGGGGTAGTGATACTGTACTATGCAGAGTACTGAACAATGCTCCTAGATAAATTATCTGTTGAGTTGGCTTCAGTTTGCTTATTTCATAATTTATGAGCCACCCCACCTCTGTTAGGGACTGTAGGCCTATATCCCTGTGTGAGATAAGCTGGCTCTGAGGATCTGCGGTGCGAATAGTGTGTTCTGGACAGCGATCCAGTGGATCATCATGATGTCTCGAAGACCTTCTGGACCCCCTAGAACAAACAGGGCTGAAATGACACCAAAGAAAAATGTGTTCTTTTTAATTTTTTTAAAAGATCATCGGTGCTCTCTTTTAAAGTACTTGCATCAGGCGGTCACATACCTAATGGATGATCGTGGATCTTGACCGTGAGATGAATGGCTCATAGTGGATCAACTAGGAAAGTGAGGAAGAAAGCAAGTATATATATATATATATATATATATATATATATATATATATATATATATATTCCCTTTAGAGTTGAGCGAACCCTAACTATAAAGTTCGTGTTCGTACCGAACTTTAGGGTGTCAGTGTCCGGAACCCGAACCCGGACATTTGAGAAAAAGTCGGGGTTCGGGTATTTTTTCGCGCCTGTTGAATAGCTGTAGGGCAGCCAATCAACAAGCGTTTCACTCGTTTGCCCTAAGAAGCCATCACAGCCATGCCTACTAATGAATCCCAGAAATTTAAGGGACACCACTGAGAAAGCGAAGTAGAGGGGGAACTGATCCTGCGGCCTTTTCCACCAGCAATTACCGATTCCTCTTGAGAGATGGCAGACTGCGTTCCTATGAGGAAACTCTGCAAAACCCCAAAAGATCCACAGAAGGTGTTCCCAGACTTATCAGCGCTAATAGCGGCCCAAGTACAGGGACTGTGCTTGGGAGAGGCTGAACCCAGCGGATACTGCTTCGCCAGCAGAGGTATGGACATGCATGACACCAGTCAAAAGGTATGAGGAAAAAAGGAAATTGTTGGAGGCGGGACTACGTCTTTAATTTATGCTATTCATTGATCCTGAGGGAGGAGTCGAGACGGAGCTCTATCATTTGCATGCTGCCATGGAGGCGCCAGGAAAAAGTTTTGCCTTTAGTTAAACAGACTAATACAAAGAACACTATGAAATAAACTGAAACATCCTAAATAAACTAAAAAAAAAAAACCTTATAAATGTAAATATTTAACCACCTCAAGACCGAGTCTGTTTTTTGGACTTTTGCAGATCACATGCGATGTCTGTACGAATGGATGGCTGAATTTGTATCGCATTCGGGCCAAAATGGTGCAGAACCCTTTTTTTGGTCCGCTCTGGAATCAGATCGCATTGGGCGTTCACACGATTCCTGCACCATTTGACAATTCGCGCTACGATATGAGAACCGATCTGGGGGTGTCATTAACTTTCTATTGACACCAGCAGCGGTTTGCATATGGCAGTGTGAACTGCCTGCAAGTCCTATGCGATGCATGAACCGGCACTGGAATCACGCTAGTTCCTGCATCTCGCTAGTGTGAACCGGCACTGAATCTTTATTCTCACCCCCTATATATTTTCTATTTTCTACCTGATGTACATTCAGATCCACTAAAAGCTTCTGTATAGTTCTTCTGACACGCCACCTGCTTTTCACCGGCATTAAATTATACAGTTATCTCTAGGAAATTTCCACCTGAAAGGCGATCTCTCTTTACAAGGGCTATCAGAAATGTTCTCACAATCACTGGTGTTTTTGTTACTGTTTAATGAGTTCAATTAGGTATCAATTATGTTCATTGCACTGTTAAAAAATCACATCTTCTTTACTGCCCAATGCTCACACGTTTGAATGGCTACAATTAACTTTATTATGCTACATTTTCCTTATTGATTAATTTAGAGGACACCGGCCAAGACTGAACCAAAACCGACTAAGCGATTTTCACCGACATGGTATTACGGACTGAGACATATATTACGCTAAATGAAGCTGCTGGGATGTGTTCTGCTTTGTTTAAAGGATGAATAGACTTTTAAAACACTTTAGTTCCTTAGATATATCCAGAGCAATTTAGTAAGTTTGCATTTGCTGCATCTACTTTTATCTTTACTATTCTTTTCTTTGGCATTCAAGGTCCCTATCAGTTCAAATGTTTCTTGTTAAAGTGAATGTAGAGCCAAAACTTTTTTTTTCATTTTGAATATACAGTATCTCACAAAAGTAAGTACACCCCTCACATTTTTGTAAATATTTATTCTATCTTTTCATGGGACAACATTGAAGAAATCCCACTTTGCTACAATGTGAAGTAGTGAGTGTACAGCTTGTATAACAGTGTAAATTTGCTGTCCCCTCAAAATAACTCAACACACGGCCATTAATGTCTAAACTGCTGGAAAAAAAAGTGATTACACCCCTAAGTGAAAATGTCCAAATTGGGCCCAATTAGCCATTTTCCCTCCCCGGTGTTATGTGACTTGTTAGTGTTACAAGGTCTCAGGTGTGAAGGGGGATCAGGTGTGTTAAATTTGGTGTTCTCGCTCTCACTTCCTCATACTGGTCACTGGAAGTTCAATATGGCATCTCATGACAAAGAATTCTCTAAGGATCTGAAAAAAGAATTGTTGCTCTACATAAAGATGGCCTAGGCTATAAGAAGATTGCCAAGACCCTGAAACTGAGCTGCAGCATGGTGGCCAAGACCATACAGCAGTTTAACAGGACAGGTTCCACTCAGAACAGGCCTCGCCATGGTCGACCAAAGAAGTTGAGTGCTCAGCGTTATATCCAGAGGTTGTCTTTGGGAAATAGACATATGAGTGCTGCCAGTATTACTGCAAAGGTTGAATATTGGCACTTTAGACCCAATTTAGACATTTTCACTTAGGGGTGTACTCACTTTTGTTGCCAGCGGTTTAGACATTAATGGCTGTGTGTTGAGTTATTTTGATGGGACAGCCAATTTACACTGTTATACAAGCTGTACAATCACTACTTTACACTGTAGCAAAGTGTCATTTCTTCAGTGTTGTCACATAAAAAGATATAATAAAATATTTACAAAAATGTGAGGGATGTACTCACTTTTGTGAGATACTGTAATATGGAAGGGTTGGTACCCTGCTCCAAGGTGGAGAGATTAACCACTTAGGACCAAGCCTCTTTTTGAGAGTCAATGTTTACAAGTTACAGTCAGGTTTTTTTTGCTATAAAATTACTTAGAACCCCCAAACATTATATATATATTTTTTCTAATACTCTAGAGAATAAAATGGCGGCCATTGCAATACTTTGTCACACTGTATTTGCGCAGAGGCAGACTTACAAGCACAATATTTTTGGAAAATATTCACTTTTGAGTTAAAAAATAAGACAACAGTAAAGTTAGCACAATTTTTTTTTCATATTGTGAAAGATAATGTTATGCCAAGTAAATTGACACCTAACATGTCATGCTTCAAAATTGTGCCCGCTTATGGAATGGCGACAAACTTTGGCACTTAAAAACCTCCATTGGCAATATTTAAAAATTTCTACAGGTTACCAGTTTTGCGTTAGCGTTGGTCTAGTGCTAAAATGATTGCTCTCGTTCTAACGATCGTAGCGATACCTCACGTGTGTGGTTTGAACACCGTTTTCATTTGCGGGCGTGACTTACGTATGCGTTTGCTTCTGTGAGCTCGGCGGGACAGAGTGCTATAATTTTTCTTTTTCTTATTTATTTTACATTTTATTTTTACGCTGTACGTTTAAAAAAAAAAAAGATCACTTTTAGTCCTATTACAAGGATTGTAAAAATTCTTTGTAAAAGAAAAAAGCATGCCAGGAAAAAGAAAAGTCTCCTTTAAGAGCTCTGGGCGGAAGTAACGTTTGATGTCACTTCTGCTCTGTAATGCTATGGAGCCGACTGGGGGCCATCTTTTCCTCCGTTGCCATCCAGGCATTGGGGCAACAGGATCAGATCATCTCCACTGCTAACGGTGGGTCCAGTAAGGGGTGGAGATTACTGGAGGGTGACGGTAGAGGGCCCCTGTCCCCCCCCCCCCCCGATAAAAATTCTCCATAGGCGACGTTTTAAAAACTCCTACAGGTTACCAGTTTAGAGTTACAGAGTAGGTCCAGTGCTAGAATTATTGCTCTCGCTCTGACATTCACACTGATGCCTCACATGTGTGGTGCGAACGTTTACAGTTGCCTACGTATGCGTTCACCACTGCTTAAAGAAAATGTATTATTATTTATTTGATTACATTTTTTTTATTTTTACACTGTCCCTTTAAAAACGTGATTTTTTTTTCCTATCACAAGGAATGTAAACATCCGTTGTGATAGAAATGAGCAGTGGCAGATACTCTTTATGGAGAGATCTGGGATCAATAAGACCCCACATCTCTCCTCTACAATGGAAAGCATTAGCTAAAAAAAACATTGATCTAATGCTTTAAAAAAAAATGAGTTCAAAGTCACATGACAAGTCGTACCCCATGATTTTCAATGAGTACCATTCATATCTGTGTTGCTTCAAGTCGCAGCGACTTCAAAGTAGTCCCTGCACTACTTTGGTCCGACTTTGATGTGATTTGAGGTCCATAGACTCCAACATTACACAGGCATTGCTTAAATTCACATCAAAATCGTGGCACCTCCCTTTTCTGAATTGGACACAGTGAGTGATCACTCCCAATTACTCCTGTCCTGTGTCCTCTGATAACTGAGTAGAGCAAACTGTGTTTACCCAGCTTCAGTTTATGTCTCCTGTCCATTCATCTTCAATGCTGAGAAAGGGACTGGGTAATCTGTGTCCTCTTCTCTGTCTCAAAGGGAAGATGTCAGGTGTCCGTTTAGACCCCTAACATCTCACCAAAGCCCACCAACAGGGCTGATAAAAAATGCAATAAGTATTAAGGAATCCAATTGTAAAAAAATGATAAAAAATAAAATTGTAAAAAAAAATATACTATTACTATTATACTCCCTCCCAAAAAATTATTGTGGAAAAAAAATGAAAAACAAATGACTACAAAAACAAAGAACAAAAACACACCGTACTCCTCTCTTGCACATACTACCCAACTCCATACACTCAGCACTCCTCTTCTGCACATAATACCCACCACCAGGAGCCGTGCTGATGTCACTCCTGCGCATGCGCACGGGAGCCGTCATTTACGGCACACTTAGTACGGGCCGTTTCTTTACTGCACATGTGCCGATGACGTCGGCACATGCATTTACACTTTATATCTCCTAAACCATGCAGGTTTGGGAGATATGCAGGGTACCTACAGGTAAGCCTTATTATAGAATTACCTGTAGGTTAAAGTGGTTGTCAAGACTTGACAACCATTTTAATAGCCTAAGGCATACTGAACACACCTTATTTTAGACCCAGTGATGTCCGTCCTTACTAGGTCTCTGTGCGTCTCTATGCAGCGCTTGGCAGAGGAAGGGGCCGGCAGGCTGCAGTACAGAGCTTCCAGAAAACATCACAGCACTCTGCCTCGGTATTCCTCTCAAGAGACCTCAGCCTTGATACAAGCAGTGGGCTGATTCTTGGGAGGAGTTATGTAAATATCAAAATGTCCTGACCATAATTGAAATCCAATGAACAAAAAGGGTGGACATGGGACAGTGATACAATATGGCTGGGTAGAAAAGAGCTAGATAATGATGGATGTCATTTAACCAGGAAATTAGGCTTGCTGGCTCTGAGTAAGCATTTTCAGTAGAAGAAAGGAGATTATGTATCTTTACAAGTCTAAAGGAAAGACTGCAGTATAGCTTTAATAACATTATTCACATTAAACTAACCACACTAATATATCTTTTTCATAAAATGTTGAAAAGTGTATAGACTTCCTTTTAAGAATCTCTCCAGAGAACAAAGAGAGCTTTCCAGGAAATAATACAAAAGTTCATTCGGTTTCCTTTTATCTGAGGCCATTCAGAGGATGAGAATGCTGGCAGCCAAGAATTTGGCGAGCCAGCCAGCTGTACTGGATGAATGCCACAATGGAAGCAAGAGCCACTCAGCCCACAGCCTACCTTACAAGGTTTATCCTTGACTGCATGAATATTCATTTGAAACTGAATTCCATGAAAACATGTCAATATGCAGCTAAACTTTCCTACCCGCC
Organism: Glandirana rugosa; assembly: GCA_018402905.1. Classification (NCBI taxonomy): domain Eukaryota; kingdom Metazoa; phylum Chordata; class Amphibia; order Anura; family Ranidae; genus Glandirana; species Glandirana rugosa. The sequence continues at coordinate 261,764 of BLSH010446986.1, read as the reverse complement.
AAGGACGAGTCCCCCCTCCTCAAGAAGGCACATGTACAGTCATGCCAATGAACATCTAAATGATTCACAGAAGGATTTGGAGCAGGTGCTGTGGTCAGAGGAGACCAAAATTGAGCTCTTTGGCATTAACTTGACTCGCTGTGTTTGGAGAAAGAAAAATGCTGACTATGACCCTAAGAACACCATCCCTACAGTCAAACACAGAGGTGGGAACATGATGCTTTGGGGCTGTTAAGGTACAGGCTGACTTTGCCGCATTGAGGGGCCAATGGATGGGGCCATGTATTGTAAAATCTTGGATGAGAATCTTCTTCCCTCAGCCAGAACACTGAAGATGGGTCCTAATATGCAAACTGCTGCGCAGAGAAAAAATAGTAATAAATGCAAAGCCGCTAGCACAATATTGTAAATTGTAACAATATAAATAATACCTATAGAGAAGAAAGTGCAGCACTAAAATTGTGATATAAAATCAGTCCATAAAAACATGTGTAAAAGGATCAAAAAAGCCCGTCACCAGCACCAAACACACTGTCTCTTACCAGAACCCCGGGACCCTTATTACAGGGATCAAATTAACCCTCTGGTAAAATGAATCCAGATCAATAGGTAGATATCTTGTATTGTAATCAACAATCTCCGATCAGACAGTAACTCCCAGCGTGGTTTCATCCTCGGCATATAAAGATAACAGAGGGGGGACTCATGGTGCAGTAACCGACTTAAGCTTTATTCATAAAATGCGGTTATAAACACTTACATTCCAGGGAAAATATGCAAGCACATAAGTTGTCACAGGGTGATCAGCGTGGATTCCCACAGTCAAGATGGCCGCCACGTCCTTGCCCTCACTCCCGCGTTCCGTCCTAAGCTCCCCCCAACGCGTTTCATCATAGGTTGCCGTCGTCAGGGGCGTGGCTTAGGATGAACGATCCGGCATTTTATAGGCCGCCGGAGCGTGACGTGCAGAATGCTGGAAAATATTATGCGCTCCAAGCCTCAGAAGCATTGAGCCAATCAAGCAAGGAGTTTGCATTCCACTCCGCCGAAGTGAACAATGTACCACTTCCATTATGCGCTCCAAGCCTCGAAAGCATTGCGGCTAATGGAATCATAGTTAGTATAAACCCTTGCGGTTTTTAAATCAACTTTTAAGCATTATGGGCAATGAAACCCAATAACCATATACAGCTATACATATGGAGGTGAAGCTGAGCCTCCGATATATGTTCCCATTCCCCACATGAAAAAAAGGTGGGGGGGGGAGCAAGAACACCAGACACAGCGCCATCTTGTGACAAAATACGTAAATTACAATATAGGATCCAAAAGATAAAAAGTAAAACCCCCCAAAAAAGGGGGAGAAAAAATGACTATTAATCCCAAAGAAATATCAGAGAATAAAAAATCCAGATCCGTGGTTAAAATCATACTTCTAGCAGCCTCAATATTGGTATCAATATAATCTATGCATTGTTAATGAAAGCATTTATGTCCCACTAAACATTCATTCCCAGGGGGCTATACGTTCCGGCCATATAGATCCATTTGGTTTCGAGCCTAGAGACCTCTCGGGTCAAGTGGCTCCATCTCCAATTGGCAATGAATCGATCAATACCCAAGAATGTAGTCCCCGTGGGATCCCGAGCATGATGAGTGGCATAATGCTGTGACAGGCTATGCTTGGGATATCCTTTTTTTATGTTCGCCACATTCTCCCTTAACCTGACCCGGAGCATTCGCGTGGTCCGGCCAATATATTCCAGGCCACAAGGGCACCTTATCAGGTATACCACATACCTAGAGGAGCACGTAATAAACTGTTCAATAGGGAAATTTTTCTGAGTGGACTGGGACTGAAACGAATCAATCCTCCTGCTCCTCTCCCTATTTATTTTACATACTGAGCATTTCCTGCGTGGAAAGAAACAGGTAATGCTTAAAAGTTGATTTAAAAACTGCAAGGGTTTATACTAACTATGATTCCATTAGCCGCAATGCTTCTGAGGCTTCTGAGGCTTGGAGCGAATAATGGAAGTGGTACATTGTTCACTTCCGGCTTGCGGCGGAGTGAAGCACAAATTCCTCGCTTGATTGGCTCAATGCTTCTGAGGCTTGGAGCGCATAATCTTTTCCAGCATTCCACGCGTCACGCTCCCGCCGGCCTATAAAATGCCAGATCGTTCATCCTAAGCCACGCCCCTGACGGCGTCAACCTATGACAAAACGTGTCGGGAGGAGCTTAGGAAGGAACGCGGGAGTGAGGGCAAGGACGCGGCAACCATCTTCACTGTGGGAATTCACGCTGATCACCCTGTGACAACTTATGTGCCTGCATATTTTCGCTGAAATCTAAGTGTTTATAACAGCATTTTATGAATAAAGCTTAAGTCGGGTCACTGCACCATGAGTCCCCCCTCTGTTACCTTTATATGCCGAGGATGAAACCACACTGGGAGTTACTGTCTGATCGGAGATTGCTGATTACAATACAAGATATCTACCTATTGATCTGGCTTCATCTTACCAGAAGGTTCATTTGACCCCTGTAATAAGGGTCCCGGGGTTCTGGTAAGAGACAGTGTGTTTGGTGCTGGTGACGGGCTTTTTTGATCCTTTTCCATCGGGATCTCTACACATGTTTTTATGGACTGATTTTATTTCACAATTTTAGCGCTGCACTTTCTTTTCTATATGTTTTATTGATATTGGTACAATTTACAATATTGTGCTAGCGGCTTTGCATTTATTACTATTTTTTCTCTGCGCAGCAGTTTGCATATTAGGATATCTGGATTTAGATTGATTAAGTGCTGCGGCAGGGATTATTATCGTCATGGATATCTTTGATTTCAGGGCAGCTCATTCAATAGACCCTGAGAGTATTTTCAACCACACAAAAGAGAACCAGGATGATTTGGGGGGTCTGTTTCTCAGGCTTAAAAACCTGCTCCCCTCCGAGCTCCATACAAATTGGGACATCACCTTTTTCAAGAACTATCTTGCTGCTAAGATGGTCCAGAGGAGTCTGAGGTGGGAGGGGGGCCCCCAGAGTGATATAACCAATATAGAAGAATGGTATCAATATTTTATTAAGGCAGGCCTGGCTCTAATGAATTATATGCTTGGGATCAAAAGGCAGAAATTGGTTAAATTAGATGCAGAAATCAATGCAATTAAGGATAAACTCCTCATGTTTAACTCTCCGGGCCCTCGGGCTAATGGGTCCTACTGGCAACAACATGGCCACTCTGGGGGATATGGTAATTCAGGCAGAGGGGGTGCTGAGAATATGGGTTTTTTTCCCAGATGCCCCACAAACCCAAAAAGGTCCATAGACGTAAAAGAGGGACCAGAGGGGGGAGGCGGATCCGCTTGAAAAAGGAGGTGGGTCTAAGCACCGCCATTATTTCTAATGAGGAGAAACATGTTCTGACTCAGGGCCTAAAATTTGTTCCCCCACACCTATTATATAAATTCCAAGCTTTTATCGATGTGCACAAATTTGTGCGCAAGATGACTATATCAAAAGGTATCTAATGACCAATCCAGTAAGGTCTACATATAGTGAAGCATTGGGAATAAGGACTACTGGTCTAGCCAATGCTTCGGTATTCAACCCTCCTGGGAGCTTGGCTCCCTCTTTGTCAGTCTTTAGGGACCTGGTCCTTAAGGATCTTGAACGACTGAATATTAGGAGAAGGAGTATTCATAAAACTTTTGAAATAGGTTTGGAAAGACTTGAATAACGCAAAGACATAGTGGTACGCCCTGCCGATAAGGGAGGAGGGATTGTCATCTTAGATGTGGAGGATTACAATTTGGAGATGGCTCATCTCCTCTCGGACAGGGAGACTTTTTTGTACCTTTGGGGGCAGATCCTACTAGGAAGTACAAGAAGGAATTATTATGTATCGTGAAAGAAGGATACCAGCAGAAAATATTGACCAAGAAGGAGAAATCCTATTTGGTACCAGCTGCTCCACGTATTCCTATTATGTACTACTTACCTAAGGTTCATAAAGATCCAGTATACCCCCCTGGAAGGCCGATCATTAGTGGTATTGATTCGGTTACTTCCAGGATGGGAAAGTATATTGATCATTTCCTATAGCCCTTAGTCATTAAGACTCCTTCGTTCCTGAGAGATTGGCTACAGTGGAAGGATGGCTACATCCTAGCTATGGCGGATGTGTCATCCCTTTATACTGTCACGTACCTGGTGGTGGAGTCTGGCTTATGCAGAAGGCAACCTCTCTTACGGCCCTGGTTCCAGAACCCCTGATAGAGCAGACAGGGAGCGCTGGAACACAGGGGAGCACGAGGGCTGGATAGGACACTTGTGATGGTAAGATGTCATCCAGAAGGTCGTGCAAGATGGAAGAGTAGGGAGACAGGCCGGGTCGATAACATGCGGGCAGAGCAGTACAGGAGGAGCAGGCAGTCGGATGGTCAAGTGCAGGCAGGGTCGTTAACAGGCAGGCAGATTGAAGTACACAGGGTCCCCAAGACCTTGGTCCCGGCATTCTCTCCAACGGAAGACGTATTCGGTCTGAGGTGGTGGTCCATGCACTGTCATATTTCCCTACTGTGTAGGCGGTATCGATCCTACATCGGTAGGAAGGTGACATCGGTTAGAGAGTCCTTGCTTCCTCAGAATTACTGATTCCCGATATCCTTTA
>BLSH010446986.1:239229-252408 GCA_018402905.1 Glandirana rugosa | reverse complement strand
TGGCTGTCCTTTGCTGTCACGTACCTGGAGGTGGAGTCTGGCTTATGCAGAAGGCAACCTCTCTTACGGCCCTGGTTCCAGAACCCCTGATAGAGCAGACAGGGAGCGCTGGAGCACAGGGGAGCACGAGGGCTGGATAGGACACTTGTGATGGTAAGATGTCGTCCAGAAGGTCGTGCAAGATGGAAGAGTAGTGAGACAGGCCGGGTCGATAACATGCGGGCAGAGCAGTACAGGAGGAGCAGGCAGTCGGATGGTCAAGTGCAGGCAGGGTCGTTAACAGGCAGGCAGATTGAAGTACACAGGGATCAGACAGAAGAGTGGTCGTAGGCAAGCTGGGGTCGGTGCAGGCAGAGTTCAAGCAGATGCGGGTTCAGGCCGGGTCACAGGTAACAGGTAGCTCAGGACGGGTCGCTCAGGAACACGGATACGCTGTAGAAAGGACAGCATTTGCTTACAGGAAACAGGAAGTTTAAATAGGGCTGCTCATCCAGGAATTAGAGGAATCCACAACCAACTGCAATTAACCCTTAGCACAGTCTTCTCCTAACATATACTATCATCTCCCATCAACATGGAAGAAAGGCTGCGTAATATTTTCTTGATGGCGATGAGTTGTTAAATATACAGAAAGATTTTGTGCTGCAACTGCTTGATTTCGCAATGCAGCACAATTACTCCTGGTTTAAGGGGATGTTTTACCTGCAGAACAGGGGAGTAGCCATGGGCGCGAAATTCACGCCCAGTATGGCTAATCTATTTATGGCCAAGTGGGAGGAGGATGTCATCTTGGATCATCCAAGACAGGAATTATTCCTTTGGAAAAGATACATAGATGACATCATCCTCATATGGGAGGGGGATGAGGACTCCCTTGATGGCTTTATTAGTGAATTAAATCAGAATGATCTGGGTATTTGACTTCAGCATTAATCGAGTACAACCGAGATCCATTTCCTCGATTTACATATTCGCATAGTGGATGGGAACATTTTTACCTCCACTTTCTTCAAGGAAACGGATAGAAATGGGTTCATCGGTAAGAACAGCTGCCATCATCCGGCCTGGTTGGATTCGGTACCCATTAGCCAGTTCCTGAGGTTAAAAAGAAACTGCACAAAAGAAGATGATTTTTTTCCGTGAGTCCTCTGCTCTCAGAGGCAGATTTTTGGAGAAAGGTTATTCTGCCTCTGAATTGGATAGGGCCTTTACTCGTGCGGCTGATAGGAATAGGGAGGAGCTGTTGGTGTCCAAGGCCAGGGAGGCTGATCAGACTTTCCAGCGTGCTTTATTTACTAACTATTCAGTACAGCAACACGATATAAAGGGAATTGTACGGAAGTATTGGGGAATCTTAAAAAATGACCGGGTATTGGGCCCCAATCTTCCGGGAGCACCAAAAGTGATTTTTAGGGGTGCCCCCCCCCCAAGGCTTCGCATAGCACCCAATATTGTGGAACCTCCAAACAAGACCTGCTTCTTTCAAAATATGTAAGGTTTCTTTCCATGCAGGAAATGTTCAGTATGTAAAATAAATAAGGAGAGGAGCAGGAGGATTGATTCGTTTCAATCCCAGTCCACTCAGAAAAATTTCCCTATTAAACAGTTTATTACGTGCTCCTCTAGGTATGTGGTATACCTGATACAGTGCCCTTGTGGCCTGGAATATATTGGCTGGACCACGCAAATGCTCCGGGGCAGGTTATGGGAGAATGTGGCGAACATAAAAAAAGGATATCCCAAGCATAGCCTGTCACAGCATTATGCCACTCATCATGCTTGGGATTCCACGGGGACTACGTTTTTGGGTATTGATCGATTCATTGGCAATTGGAGACGGAGCCACTTGACCCGAGAGGTCTCTAGGCTCGAAACCAAATGGATCTATATGGCCGGAACGTATAGCCCCCCTGGGAATGAATGTTGAGTGGGACATAAATGCTTTCATTAACAATGCATAGATTAAATTGATACCAATATTGAGGCTGCTATAAGTATGATTTTAACCACGGATCTGGATTTTTTATTCTCTGATATTTCTTTTGGATTAGTAGTAATTTTTTCTCCCCCTTTTTTGGGTTTTTTTTTCTTATCTTTTGGATCCTATATTGTTTTTGACTCTTTATATTGTAATATACGTAGTTTGTCATAAGATGGCACTGTGTCTGGTGTCCTCGCTCCCCCCCCCCCACCTTTTTTTCATGTGGGGAATGGGAATATATATTGGAGGCTCAGCTCCACCTCCATATGTATAGCTGTATATGGTTATCCGGTTTCATTGCCCATAATGCTTAAAAGTTGATTTTAACTGCAAGGGTTTATACTAATTATGATTCCATTAGCCGCAATGCTTCCGAGGCTTCTGAGGCTTGGAGTGCATAACGTAGGTGGTACGTTGTTCACTTCCAGCTTGCGGCGAAGTGGAACGCAAATTCCTCGCTTGATTGGCTCAATGCTTCTGAGGCTTGGATCGCATAATCTTTTCCAGCATTCTGCGCATCACGCTCCCGCCGGCCTATAAAATGCCGGATCGTTCATCCTAAGCCACGCCCCTGACAATGTCAACCTATGATGAAACGCATTGGGAGGAGCTTAGGACAAAACGCTGGAGTGAGGGCAAGGACGCGGCGGCCATCTTCACTGTGGGAATCCACGCTGATCACCTTGTGACAACTTATGTGCCTGCATATTTTAGCTGGAATGTAAGTGTTTATAACCGCATTTTATGAATAAAGCTTAAGTCGGGTCACTGCACCATGAGTCCCCCCTCTGTTATCTTTATATGCTGAGGATGAAACCACACTGGGAGTTACTGTCTGATCAGAGATTGCTGATTACAATACAAGATATCTACCTATTGATTTGAATTCATCTTACCAGAAGGTTCATTTGATCCCTGTAATAAGGGTCCTGGGGTTCTGGTAAGAGACAGTGTGTTTGGTGCTGGTGACGGGCTTTTAAATCAGGATCTCTACACATGTTTTTATGGACTGATTTTATATCACAATTTTAGCGCTGCACTTTCTTCTCTATATGTTTTACTGAAGATGGGTCGTGGATGGGTCCTCCAGCATGACAATGACCCAAAACATATCACAAAGGCAACAAACAAGTGGCTCAAGAAGAAGCACATTAAGGTCATGGAGTCACCTAGCCAGTCTCCAGACCTTAATCCTATAGAAAATTTATGGTGGGAGCTGAAACTTCGAGTTGCCAAGTGACTTAAGGTTTAGAGAAGATCTGTAAAGAAGAGTAGACCAAAATCCCTCCTGAGATGTGTGCCAACCTGGTCACCAACTACAAGAAATGTCTGACCTTTGTGCTTGCCAACAATGGTTTCTCCACCAAGTACTAAGTCGTGTTTTGATTGGGGATCAAATACTTATTTTACTCACTGAACTGCAACTCGATTTATAACATTTGTATCCTGTGTTTTTTTCTAGATTTGTGGTTGATATTCTGTCTCTATCATTTAAAATACACCTATGGTAAAAATTATTTACCTTTCATTTCTTTGTAAGTAGGCAAACTTACAAAATCTAAAGGAGATCACATAATTATTTTCCCTACAGTATGTATATTTATATATATATATATATATATATATATATATATATATATATATATATTATATATATATATATATATATATATATATATATATATATACACATACACACACACTGTACATTTTATTTACTTATTTCAGGTACTTATATAGCGCTGTCAATTTATGCAGCGCTTTACATATACATTGTACATTCACATCAGTCCCTACCCTCAGGGAGCTTACAATCTAAGGTCCCTAACTCACATTCATACATATACTAGGGCCAATTTAGACAGGATCTAATTTACCTACCAGCATGTCTTTGGAATGTGGGAGGAAACCAGAGTACCTGGAGGAAACCCATGCAAGCACAGGGAGAACATGCAAACGCTAGGCAGGTGGTGTCGTGGTTGGGCGACCCTTTTGCTGCCAGGCGAAAGTGCTTTCCACTACACCACTGTGCCGCCCCACTGTATATATACTGTATATATTACTTCTCTATGTTAAATTGTTCTCACTGGCTGCACATATATATATGCTGTGGCAGGACAGGTGGGCCTTAACACCCAATCGCTGCACATACAGAATGTGTCCATAGGGAACTGCCATTCTCTGCTGAAAGCGCGGTCACTGTGCACTGTGCACAGTTATGGACAGCTTGTGGTCAATGTTTATAATTGGGCATGTGAACATTTGTGGCAGCCAATCACGCCATTAAGACCCTCTTAAAGACATTAAGACCCTCTTAAAGGGACACCAGAAAACAGCGTCAAGTAATTAAGTAATGGCAAAGATTTAGCAGGCCCATAGCAAAACTGTAAACATTCCTCTGGTCCGTAGTGGTTGTAAAGTGACTGTCAACCCTTGACAACCATTTTAACCTACAGGTAAGCCTCTAATAAGGCTTACCTGTAGGTTCCCTGCATATCCCCCAAACCTGCACGGTTCAGGAGATATACAGAGTACTGTGCTGTGCCCATGTCATCGGACGCATGTGTAGTGAAGAAACAGCCTCCGTGCTGAGGAAGAGGGGCAGAAGATGGACGCTTCCTACTGTGGGGACATTGCGGGCTTCCAATGCAGGTAAGTGCCACATAATGGGCTAGCATGCGATGCATACTAGCCCATTATGCTTTTACCTTGCAGGGTAATAAAGAGGAAGTAAAACCCATCAGTGTTTACTTCCTCTTCAAGGTAATCAGAAGGTGGAAGACCCCTTTTATTTTGACATACAAGTAGAGGAAAATGCAGTTCTATCTATCTGTCATGCTGTCCTGAGCTGTTGACATGATTGTATCACCTCCGCGGCCATTGCTCAGCATAGTCCAACCATGCGTGGACAGCAAACTAAACAAAAAAAAATCAATTTTCACATTAAAAATAATCCAATTTGGTGACAGTATAATCCCTTGAAATCTGCTAATATCTAAATGATTATTTTCCATTTCCTTTGCAGTACAAGAAAATAAAGGAAGCCATCGATTTGCTGCTCTTCCTGTTAAATAAACCGCGCTGAAGATCAATGTTGATTATATGTTATTGCTTCCAATATTAAGGCGCACACATTGTTTAAAGCTTATCCTGTTATTAAAGGCGCTAAGAGACTCCAAAAAACATACAGTTTTTAAATATAATTAAATCTTCTCCGCGCAGACGCCCAACAAATGAAATCAAAACATATTGAATTGCCCCCAACAAATAGATCTTTTTGTCGAGTTGGGAATATTCCGAGCATCCTTCACTGGTTCTGCCGTTTCATATCTGCGTGGGGAGAGAAGGAGAGGAAATTAAATTATAGACGACGAATCATTAGGTGGCAGAGATGTAATTTTACACCAGGGGAACAATGAGGATTATTGCACCTTTCAAGCAGTAAACAGTTTGACCCGACACTGCGTGTTATTGTGTGAAAAATAAACAGCCGGCGTCAAAAGAAGAATTGAAACAGGCCTCAGAGAGAATGATACAAATAAAATGCTGGGCTGATCGATAGTTAAAATTTAAAGAGGACCAGTCACCAATGTGCTAACGTGGCAATTTTAAAGTAGTCAATTTAAAAGTTCGGGACAGAAAAAGATTACGGTATCTAAATCCATTCATCATGTGTATTCTTCCTTGAATCTTGGTGCTCTTTGTGTATTTCTTCCAGATCTGTGCTGTACTCCAGTGTGAGATTTTTCCTGTAATAAAGACCGCTCACTGCTGCTCTCTCTCCTTGTGCAGGGTGACCGGTCTTGTCTCCGCCCCCTCCTGTAGTTTTCTGTACTAGGTGGGGCCTGCTGGGCCCCACCCACAGCTCTGCTCTCTGCACAGGCTGTAAAGGTATTTAGTCCACCTAAAATGCATTTCTATTCTACGTGGAATATAGTTTTACATTAAAGTGCCTATGTCTGGAGTTCAGCTTGAAAATATATGTAAATTTGTAATTGTAGCGGCTGCTGTATCAGAATTACAGTGCAAGCTGACTAAGCCTTTCACTGAATATAGCCTGTCAGCTCCAGAGGAGGAATTTCACCACTCCCTTATTTTCTCTTCAGACAAGGACACAGCAAAGACAGCCTACTCTGCTCTCTCTCCTAATCATCCATTGGCAGAAGGAACTAAGCCAATCAGGGAAGACTGGAAGAGCAGCAAAGAACTCTGGGAAGTGGAGTCTTAACACAAGCTAACTGGTAATACAGAGATTGGGAACTGCAAGTACCAGCAGCCTTTGGGAAAGAAAAGGAAACCAGAGGGAACTTCCTGGGGAGGACAGAGCTACCACGAGGGGGAAAGGAGACTGCGTGTGTGGAACGGAATGCGGCGGCCTTGGATCGGATGGATCGCATCTGCTGCAGATAGAAAGCTGGGCACCCGATCCTAAAGGAAAGCCCCAAGGACACCCTGAGACATCCTGGTCGGCGTGCGGTGTACCTGTGAGGGGGTGTCAGTCAGACACTTGTAAAGACGAGTACTGCAGCACTTCCCTCACAGCCTTGTTGACGTAGGATTGGGTGAGGGGGCTATTCGCCAAATACGTCTTAACCCAGAACTCTGAATTATCTCATTTGTTCTGCCTTACTAAAGTTACACAGAACTGTGATACTGTTACCCCCTGCCTGGCAGTGAGAAATACTTGTCCTCTACTCCATAGGATTACAATATTGGTTGCTCCCAAGCCTTTTGAATGTACTGAGTTTTACTTCACTACAAGAGACCAACAAGTGCACCGCCATAAAGTACTTGCAGGGCCTTTTCAGTGTTCGGGACACTGGTTGTATATAATTGGATCCATACTGGGGGTTTGAATCAGTGCACTGGGTCAGGTATCAAGCAGTGTTGCCAACCTCCTGCAGCATTTTTTACTGGCAAACAATGGGAAATTTACTGACGGAACACATTTTTTTACTGACAACCTCAAAATTGTCGGAATGTTGATTAAAAACTAAGACAATCGATATTTAAACAGTATAAACACAGTATGGAACCACTGACAATAATGATAGCAAGTAATTTCCCTGATTTACACTTAAAAAGTCAACAAGCACGACAAAGTATCAGGCCCCGATATTTACAAACAGTTGTGTAAAAATCACTGACTTTTATAAACTGTCTGTAAATGTACTGATGGTTGGCAACCCTGGTATCAGGGTAAAGCCAGCTTCTGCGACTGTGGTGCCACGGTGAAGGAGAGAGGGGACTGACACACAGAGATAAAATCAGTCCTAAACCCTTCTTCTGCCTGGACTCATATAGCCCACTTTGTTGGGGTTGTTAAATACTGTATTGAACTTAAAACCCAATTGTTTGTTCTACCATTCACAAGTATTTACCTCTGTTCTTGGGCCCATTCCATTTAAAGGGGTCCTCCAAGAGCAGACAAAGTTGCATTTCTTCCATATTTGCCAGTGATCATTTGTTTATTGTATCTTATCACATTTAACTACTGCCGTATCACTGTGGCTGTTGTTACATTTCTCTTTTAAGCAGTCTAAGGCCTCATACACACGGGTGTATTAAAAAAATAAGCTTAACGTCGGGACCAACGTCAGGAAAAAAATCAGCGTCAAAAACACACTGGCCATGGGTTCTGCTTTCAGCTCACAAATGCCGAAGCCATCTACAGCTCAAAACATCAGCGTTTTTTATGGGGGCATTGAATAACATGGAGAGGTGCAAAAACGCTCAAAAACAAGGCGGTAAAAAATGTCCATGTGTATGAGGCCTTGCAGTAAGTTACCAAGTTACCCTTTTGATTTCACCATAATCTGTGTCAGTTACTGTGGTATTTACATTATACTACTGCCAGGTGTGCCAGAGGGGACTAAGGCTGTTGTTGAGGTTGAGAGGCAGAGTGATGGACTGAACATACTAAGCGGCTCCTACGGGGGTAGCGCTACATAAGATTTACAAAATATGTTTTATTAACTTTTAAATCTGCACAAGGTCAAACCAAATGTTTACAAAATGTCAAAAATTGTTTAAAATGACTTTAACCACTTCGGTCCCGGAAGGATTTCACACTTTAGGACCAGAGCACTTTTTGAGATTCGGCACTGCGTCACTTTAACTGACAATTGCGCGGTCGTGCAACGTTGTACCCAAACAAAATTTGCGTCCTTTTTTTTCCACAAATACAGCTTTCTTTTGGTGGTATTTGATCCCCTCTGCGTCATTTCTGATCACCGCTATAAACAAAAAAAGAGTGACAATTTTGCAAAAAAAACCTATTTTTCTTACTTTTTTTTTTTATATTCTTCCTCATATTTTTGGTAAAGAAAATAGCAATCAGCGTTTATTGATTGGTTTGCGCAAAAGTTGCCTCGATTACGAATGATGAGAATTAATTTCTGGGGTTTTTATTTTTTACTAGTAATGGTGGCGATCTGCGATTTTTAGCGGTATAGCAGTATTGCGATATTGTGGTGGACATGTCGGACCATTTTGACACTTTTTGGGACCATTGGCATTTATACAGCAATCAGTGCTATAAAAATGCACTGATTACTGTGTAAATGTCATCGGCAGTGAAGGGGTTAACCTGAAGGGGGCACTCTAGGGGTTAAATGTATTCCCTGAGTGTGTTCTAACTGTATACATTTCTGTAGTGCTTTTTGTGTTTTTTTACCGCAACTTTGCCGTGTTTTTGCACGATTTGCGTTTTGAGTTTTCATGCGCTTTTTTTTGACAAATATGTTGTTAGGCATATTAAAATACACAAAAGGCAAATTGCGACAAAAACACAACAAAAATGTGGTAAAAACCACACTACATTCTTTTCTGCAGCTTCTCGATTGAAGTCTATTGAGCCAAAAAGGCAAACAAAACACCGGTTTGCATTTAAAAAAGTCCCTGTCCCTTTACAAAAATGCATTGATGTGAACATGTTCCATAGGAACCCATGTTAAAAAACAATGTCCTGTGTTTCTGCAAAAAGCATGAAAAACACATTGGTGTAAATTGAGCCTAAAGGCAGAAGCTTTTTTTTCATCCTAATGGCATTCTTGGCATTAAGATAAAAAAACTTTCTGTGCGCAGCTCCCCCCTTAGTTGCACAAGAGCCTTGGCTATCAAGGACTCTCCCTCCTGATTGGCCGAGACACAGTTGCTAGCGCCATTGACTCCCGCTGCTGTCAATCAAAGTCAGTGAGCCAATATGAAAGAGAGGGGGGGCTATGCTGAGTAACAGCTCCGTGTCTGAATGGACACACAAAGCAGTGGCTCAGCTCAGATGCCCCTATAGCAAGCTGCTTGCTGTGGGGACACTCCATAGGAGGGAGGAGCTAGGAGCGCTAGCGAGGAATCCAAGAAGAGGAGGATCAGGGCTGCTCTGTGTAAAACCATTAAGTAGAGCAAGTAAGTATAACTTGTTTGCTTTTTTAAACAAATAGGTTTTTGCTTTTAAAAAAAAACATGATTTTAATATCACTTTAACCACTTCAGCCCCGGAAGGATTTCCCACTTTAGGACCAGAGCACTTTTTGCGATTCGGCACTGCGTCGCTTTAACTGACAATTGCGCGGTCGTGCGATGTTGTACCCAAACAAAATTTGCGTCCTTTTTTTCCCACAAATAGAGCTTTCTTTTGGTGGTATTTGATCCCCTCTGCGTCATTTCTGATCGCCGCTATAAACAAAAGAAGAGCGACAATTTTGCAAAAAAAAAACAAATTTCTTACTTTTTGCTAAAATACAAATCCAAAAAAAAATATAAAAAAACATTTTTTTCTATCGGTTTTGTTCGATTTCTATTCTTCCTCATATTTTTGGTAAAAAAAATCGCAATCGGCGTTCATTAAAAGGTTTGCGCAAAAGTTGCCGCGTTTACGGATGATGAGAATTAATTTCTGGGGTTTTTATTTTTTTTATATTTTTTATTAGTAATGGCGGCGATCTGCGATTTTTAGCGGTACTGCGATATTGGGGCAGACATGTCGGACCATTTTGACACTTTTTTGGGACCATTGGCATTTATATAGCGATCAGTGCTATAAAAATGCACTGATTACTGTGTAAATGCCATTGGCAGTGAAGGGGTTAACCTGCAGGGAGCGCTCTAAGGGTTAACTATGTTCCATGGGAGTGTTCTAACTGTGGGAGGACTGCCCTGGCTGGGGAAGGGGGATGATCACAGCTTCCATTTACAGGAAGGCTGTGATCACAGCCCTTCCCTCTTCAACAGAACGAAGGTCCGCGTTTACATACACGGACCTCCGTTCTTTCAGTGCGGGGGAGCCATCACGGGTAGGCGGCGGCGATAGAGTCCACCCTACCCGCTCCCTGGCTCCCCCCGAACACAGTGAGCCTCCGGCGGCGCGCGCGCTCACAATGCTAGTTATCGCGACCGCCGTCCTGTGACGGCGGTTCGCGATAACGAACCACCTTGTCGCCGTCACGCTGCGGCGGGCGGTCGGCAAGTGGTTAAGGTAAAAAAAAACCTGCATGCAGCTCCCCACCCTAGAGCCCCTCTTTCTACTTACCTGAACCCAAACTTGATCCAGCGACGTTCACAAGAGCAAAGGCTCTCTCGGCTCTATCCTCCCTCTTTGGCTCAGAGACAGCTCTATTCCTTCTCCTCATTGCTGCTCATGATCCAGCACACAAGTCTGTTCTTATTCAAATACACAAGCTCTCCCGCAGAATGTATCAGTGTCCCGTACCTGATAGGACACTGAAATGAGGAAGTTGACCTCTCTTGTATCTCCAGCCCAGTTCCCACTGGAAGTGAGACAGAGGGTACTGAGGGACAGGAGGAACACGAGTGCCAGCAGATGCTGATGGGTGAACTTGCAGCAGGAGATGCAGTCCCAAGGAAACTGGTGGGCCAATGGGTCAGGAACAGTAGCTGAGTACTATAGTCTAACCCAGGTTAAGGGAGCAGTCCGCTTGTGCTGCAGGTTCAGGATGCGTGGCCTGTCAGAGCTCACAGCAGACTTGAGGCTGGACCACTCAGCGGTGCACAGAGCTTGTAAAGCCCCACCCCTTACCTATTTAAGGACTGTCAGACAGCAGAGCAGGCAGTCGGCGGTTAGCCTTCATTGTGGGCAGAGTGTTTTTTTTTTTTTTTCTTTGGGTCCGGTGGTGCGGCAAGTGTTGTGATTGATGATGAATCTACATTGGGGGGCAGTGTTTTTTTATTTTTTTAATAAAAGACTTGTCAAAAACTGCCTCCTGTCTTTATTTCTTTTTGACACTTTTTTTGGTGAATGAGTAGGGGTGCAATATACCCCATACTCATTCACATGGGGGGCTGGGAATATTCCAGATTCAGATAAGCCCCCTGCCCACAGACTCCCACAGCCACCGCCCAGGGTTATGGGGTGTGCTCGCGAATCCCCCCTTTCCTGGCCTGCCAGGCTGCATGCTCAGATAAGGGTCTGGTATGGATTTTGAGGAGACCTGTGGGTTCCTCTCAAAATCCATACCAGACCTAAGGGTTTGGCATGGATTCTGGGGAGACCCCACACCATTTTTTAAAAATATTTTGGCATGGGGTTCCCCTTAAAATCCATACCAGACCCAAAGGACCTCAATAGCGTTTTTTTTTTTTTTTTTTAAATTTCTATTGCTGGCAATTTTTTTTTTCATTCAGCGGGGAAGCCCGCTGACAGCTGGTGACTCATCTGTTGATGCTTCCCGCCCCCACTCCTTGACAACCTATTGACTGTGTGCTTGGCGGGCAAACATCCCACCAAGTGCAAAGAAAATTCAGGTGTTCGGTGAACAACCAAACAGGCAATGTTCGGGCTGAACTTATGCTCAGCCAGAACTGCTTGCCCATCCCTATTGATGTGATAAACCATTTAACACTGGCAGGGGCAATTAAAATAATCAGCTTTTATTTTGTCATGTGAAACCTTTATTCCAATAGGAATTAAACTGTTTGCTGTAACTGATTATAAAGCGTGAGTTGGAGTTTGGCTTCAATTTGTTCGTGTATTTGAATCTGCTAGTATATTTGACACTATCCTCCTGACAATGCTGCTGTCTTCTGTGCCTCCAGTTCTTATTCACCCAGAGTTGTTTCTCAGTAACACAGGAGGAAAAAGGTCAAAGAAAAGAAAACAAATGCAGCCACCACATCTGTAGCGCATTCCACGTAGGAGACTCGGGTGAATTGGGATCCCCCACACTGCACAGCCAGACACTTCGAATTTTCACAGTGTCCCAGAGTCAGAAAACAGTCCTTGACTTTGTTTTGCTATTTTATTGAGGGATTAGAGCTTGGATGGGGATAGGCGTATTATGGGATGCCCATCTGAGTTCAAACAACTTCAGGGACAGCTCCTATGTACAGTCTATATACACTCCTCACTTCCTCCAGCACACTGGAAGCTGAAGCTGGCACACCACTATTTGTAAATCTGACAAAGCACTTAGATTATATGAATCGCCTGTTTGCTAGCAATCCTGTAGGCAGAAACCTGAGGCCCCTTTAAGTGGGTAGCAAAGAAAAAGTCACTGTCCAGCTTTCATCCCTGTGGCTACTGATCCCAGCACAGCCTCTTCAGGCACTGCCAGTCCGCCTGGCTACAGCTGTCCCTTTCACTAGCCCTTCCTGGCTAACTTCTTCACAGTCCTCCCGACTGACATGTTCTCCACAGTCCTCCCAGACAGATCACTCACCGGCCCACGCTGTCTTCTCAGGAGTAGTGTTGAGCGAACCCGGACTGTAACGTTCGGGTCCGTACCGAACTTTCGGGTGTCCGTGGCACGGACCCGGACCCAAACATTTCAAAAATCGTTTGGGTTCGGTCCGGGGTTCTGCTATTTTACTCCACGTGTTGAGAAGCTGCAGGGCAGCCAATCAACAAGCGTTTCACTGGTTTGCCCATAGAAGCCATCACAGCCATGCCTAACCTCATTTTATCGTCTTGGGGCCTGGCTTGGGTTTGCTAAAAACTTTACAAACCCAGGCCCAGGCACGGTGCCTGTGGGCTTTCAAGCCATGCCTGGGCTTGCAATGTCAGGCCCAAGCGAGTTGTGATGAGGACTCTTCTGTCGCACCCGGCCACTCACTAGACAGACCCTCCTGACACCTCTTGTACAGTCAGCCCTCCTGACACTTCTTCAATCGGTCCTTCCCGATCACTTTCCCTGTCGACATCGGTCCGCCTGACCGTCACGGACTTCTCCGACACGACCCTAGTC
>BLSH010446986.1:201481-218596 GCA_018402905.1 Glandirana rugosa | reverse complement strand
AACACAAACCCCCTAAATCACAACTCCTAGCACCCCACCCCAAATTTCCCCAATACCCTCCCTCCTCAATCCCCTTTTGGTGCCCCCCACCTCACATGATACCACAGTGCCCAGGGCAGCCATCCCTCCTGCCCACCCCTTGTCCCGGCCCTGCTTCCTTGAGATATAAAGGTCAATGGTGGTCTTGTGGGGGCTTTTGGCATGGAGTGGGGCACAATATAGCGGAGGTTTGGCCTGAGCAGGAAGGGCATTGTTCTAGCAAAAGGAAGGGAGCAGGGAAAGGACTTGTGCTCTTGGCGCCAATTCTTGTCAGTCATAAAAAAGCCCTTCTTACAAGCTTTAATTGTTTCAAGCTGATTTATTTTACATAAATATATTTTTAAAAAGATCTTTGTAAACACAATACAACATTCCCTTTATATGTATGAGTCATAAAGAATAAAAAGGTAGATTATAACCAGAATGTTATGTATGTTTAGAGAAAATAGCATATAATGTAAATGCATTTTAGAAGATCTAACGTTTTGTAAAAAAAACATTATTGTGGAAAAAAACAGGAGAGCAATAATAATAATAATAATATTCAGTATATTAAGTAATTCACATGCAGGCACATTGCCATGGAAATGTTCACTCTGTTGCAAAAAAAGATATGTATTAAAGAATAAAAGTACTTTGGTGCTCTGTCTCCCTGCTCCGGGTTTTAGGTAATGTTAGTCTTTGTTGAGATTGAATGAGTTTAGTTAATCGAATGATTAAAGCTGAATTACACACGTGAACTTCATCTTACCGTCTGCGACATTTGCCTATCAGAGTCCTGCTCTGCTCCTGACTCTCTGCATTGTCCATCAAGGACAGGGCAGGAGCATAAAGCTGCAGTAGGGAGAAACATTCCTAATTACCATTGTAGCATCGGCTGGCGGCTTAAAGGGGCAACCAGCCAATGCTACGATTGCACTTTATTTAAAATAAAGTTGTTTATGATGCACATTTTTTAGCAAACTAAATGACATTTAACAACTTGACCTCTGGAAGGTTTTACCCCCTTCACGACCAGGCCATTTTTTTTTTTTTTTTGCGATATGACACTGCGTTACTTTCACTGACAATTGCGCAGTCAAACAACACTGTACCCAACTAAAAACTCTTTTGATGGTATTTGATTACACTATAAACAAAAAAAGACAGACAATTTTGGAAAAAAAAACAATATTTTTTTACTTTCTGCTATAAAAAATGTAAAAAAATCGAATTTCTTCATCAGTTTAGGCCAATATGTATCCTGCTACATATTGTTGGTAAAAAAAAAAACTCCAATAAGCGTATATTGATTGGTTTGTGCAAAAGTTATAGCGGCTACAAACTATGGGAATTTTTTATTTATTTAGGTTTTTTATTTATTTATTTTAATAGTAATGGCAGTGATCAGCGACTTTTGGCAGGACTGCGATATTGTGCCATACAAATCGGACACCAAAGTAACACTTTTGACACTTTTTGGGGACCAGTGATACTAATATGATGATCAGTGCTAAAAAATATGCACTGTCACTGTACTAATGATAATGAAGAAAGAGGTGATGGCACTCTGGGATAGACGGTGAAAGCAGTAAATGTTTTATTGGAAAAATCACTTAGAGGTAAAATACAAGTCCATAGTTCCAAGAATACAGAAATCCAAATCCAGTCAAACATCAAACAGGTACAATGGTGAGATAGACTCATTTCACTAAGTTTTCTTAGATAATGACTATTCGTGAAACACGTCTATCTCACCATTGTACCTGTTTGATGTTTGACTGGATTTGGATTTCTGTATTCTTGGAACTATGGACTTGTATTTTACCTTTAAGTGATTTTTCCAATAAAACAGTTACTGCTTTCACCGCCTATCCCAGAGTGCCGTCACCTCTTTCTTCATTATCTGCTGAACGGCTCACGGACTGAACGAGCACCTGGAAACAGCGGTATGAGATCAGCCTCACCTAGAGCAGTTGTTCCTCTTGCTGTCTTTACACTGTACTAATGACATTGACTGGGAAGGGGTTAACATCAGGGGTGATCAAAGGGTTAACTGTGTGCCTAGCCTGTGCTTGCTCACTGTGGAGGAGGTGATTTGACTAGGGGAAGGCTTTGATCCATTTTCCTGCTTTGCAGAAACACAGGATCAATACCTTCCCTTCTGACAAAACGGCAATCAGCCTTATTTACATAGAGAGATTGTCGTTCTGCCTGTGTCCTGTGTAATTGGCGGGTGCCGACACTGTGATGTAAGGGAGAGTGTGAGACTCTTGACTTCTGATGGTGGGGGGGCTTTACATCTGATGGGGGGGGGGAGGGGGAGGGCTGCTCTGGACATCTAGTCTTACAGTTACAACTGACCCTTAGAGGGGAGCCATAATGCTGATGTGGCCCATGATGAGATTGAGTTTGGCACCCCTGCTCTACAGTGTGTACTTGTCTCAAATAAGAGTACTAAGGGCCGGTTCACACTGCTGCGATCCCAGAGATCGAATGTGATTTGCACCACACTGCAGTGTGAATCACATGCGATCTCTATGCGATGCGATTTCAGTATGGCTGAAATCGCATCGCATTTGGAGCAAACTTGCACAGGACCCTTTTTGTGGTCTGCAGCAGAATCGGATCGCACGGGTGATCCGATTTTTGTGCGAGTTTGCAATTCGCATTGCGATATGCAAACTGATTTGGGGGTTCCCTCATCGCAAGCAATGTGCCCATTATGAGCAGTTTACATCATCCCTCTGCAGAGCTCCTAGGTCTGCAAAACGTCTCTGCCCATTAAGGAAGAGACATGCGATGTGAGAACCCGCCGTGGATTTGCAGGGTTCCCTCATCGCAAGCAATGTGAAGTGTCATTTCTGTCTGCTTCCTCCTTCCTTTGCTATATGCATGAGTCACATCTGACAGGTTTTCCTGACACCAAGAGATACAAAGGTGACAGAGGGAGGAGCTGCAGCACACAGCCTGTGATTGACAGCCTCAGTTCTGTTCCTGTGTGCTGCCTGAAGCAGGGGGGGGTGTGCCCCCACCCTCCAATCAGCTCTCAGAGCTCTCCTCATTGAGCTCTGCAGTGTGTAATTACATGTTTCCTCTGCGTTTTCTGAAAGTTCAGACAAGCTGTATAAATTCTGGACTTCAAACGGACGAAGAGAAGACTGCAGATAACCAGGTACAACTTATGTAGGAGGATTTGTTTCATCTCTGTATCACCTGAGAACAGTCACTTCACTAGATATACTGTATGTAAGGGTTTACAACCACTTTAAGCTGCAAAGACAGCAGACAAGGGTATACACATGTTGTAACTGCAATGTTGTGCATTGCAGCACGGCAAAAATTATCCCCCAGTACCGCCCACCAATAGATGGCTGCTTTGTAACCGGCCCATAATTGCAGGTGATTGCTGCATTGAGGGGTGGGATTTTAGGAGTTAAAACAAGCAGTGAAAATTGAGATAACGCCTCCTCACTGCCTGCCAAATGCCCTCTGAAAATCGATCCTCCTCGGATCACTTTTCAGAGGGCAAAGCTTGCGTAAACAAGTCTGTGTATTGTATGCTTTATATTTTACAAGAAGCCTTGAGGATGACACCAGTTTCATTTAAAATATGTTCAGAGTTGATGTTTCCTTAATGTAACAAAAAGTTCAAATAAAACTGTTACTAAAAGCTTTTTCCGTAAAAAAAAAAGGAAAACATCTGAGCGACTCATTCTGATCGCATATTTTCCCCTTTCATAAGAATTTATTATGTAGCAGGTGGGTGATGTGAAGTGGAGCTGGAGATGGCGGTGCTTATGCTCTTTTATCAGTTTTTAAGGAATTGCGCACTCCGAGCTGTAAATAGCGGTTGGTCTTGCTGTGCAGATGTTTATTCTACTCAGTAGGAGGAGAGCGGGGTTAAGAAGTGGTTCTTATGAATCTTTTTCAGTGCCAGCGAAGCCTCTCCAACATTACACAGAGGGGCCTGAAAGCCTTACAATCACAGCGCTGGGGGGCCCATTAACCCTTTCACTGCAAGGCAGTCTCCTGTCAATGTGAAAGCGTATATGAGCATTTTGCTTTTGTCAGTGGCAGTGAAAAGGTTTCAGATCTGATGGCCTTCTACATACAGCTGAATTGAGGCCAGCGACTCACAATGGCCCCCTAATTCAGCAGGCTCAAAGTGAAATCAGCAACATGCAGCAGGAAGAGGGTTATGTCACTTTTGTTGCTTTGATAAAGGCTTCTGAGGGGCCATAAAGAGCCAGTCCATCAAGAATTGATATTTCATCATTTGGTACACGTTGTGCTCCGAGTTCCCAGGTCTGTACACCGGCTGTGCCCATTATGAGGGGTTCCCACCATCCCACTGTCTATACACTACCCTAGTTGCCTGTCCATATACTACCCTAGCCTACCTGTCCATATACTACAGTAGCCTGTCTATATACTACCCTAGCCTGTCCCTATACTACCCTAGCCTGTCTGTCCATATACTGCCCTAGCCTACTTGTCCATATACTACCCTAGCCTACCTGTCCATATACTACCCTAGCCTGTCCCTATACTACCCTAGCCTGTATGTCCATATACTACCCTAGCCTTTCCATATACTACCATGGCCTGTCCATATTCTACCCTAGCCTGTCCATATTCTACCATAGCCTGTCCATATTCTACCCTAGCTTGTCCATATACTACCTTAGTCTCTCCATATACTACCCTAGCTTGTCCATATACTACACTAGCCTGTCCCTATACTACCCTAGCCTACCAATATACTACCCCAGCCTGTCCCTATACTACCCTAGCCTGCCTGTCCATATACTACCTTAGCCTGTCCATATACTACCATAGCCTGTCCATATACTACCCTAGCCCGTCCATATGCTACCCTAGCCTGTCCCTATACTACTCTAGCCTGTCCATATGCTACCCTAGCCTGTCCCTATACTACCCTAGCCTGCCTGTCCATATACTGCCCTAGCCTGTCCATATACTACCATAGCCTGTCCATATACTACCCTAGCCTTTCCATTTACTACCCTAGCCTGTCCCTATACTACTTTAGTCTGCCCCTATACTACCCTAGCCTGCCCCTAAACTAACCTAGCCTGCCCATATACTGACCTAGCCTGCCCATATACTGCCCTAGCCTGTCTATATACTGCCCTAGCCTGTCTATATACTGCCCTAGTCTGCCCATATACTGCCCTAGCCTACCCCTTGGAATTGGACATTTTGCATATAAGGTGCTGTTGCTGTTGACTTCCTGATAAATTTAATTTTACTTTTAATTATCATGATATAAAATAATGGATGTGGGGGCCTTTTGGTGGGCATGATTTTTTTTTTGTGGGGGTTGGGGGCAGCATTTCATTCTTGGACCCAGGCAGCACAATGTCTTGGGCTAGCCCTGCACCCCAGTGCTGAGTTCCGAGGTCTATACTTCTGCTGTGCCAATTTTTAAGGTTGGACACCATCCCTACACTGAGTCCCTGGGTGTGTACAGTGTACCTGCTGAGCCAATTATGAGGTTTGGCCACCATCCCTGCACTCCTGAGTTCCTGGGTCTAAATACCCATTGTGCCCATTGTGAGCAGTTTACATAATCCCTCTGCAGAGCTCCTAGGTCTGCAAAACGTCTGTGCCCATTAAGAAAGTTTTCCACCATCCTTGAGTTCCCAGTATGCACATCTGTTGTGCCCATTATAAGGGTTCTCACCATCCATGCTGTTGCTATTGACTTCCTGATAAATTTAATTTTAGTTTTAATTATCATGATATAAAATAATGGATGTGGGGGCCTTTTGGTGGGCGTGATTTTTGTTTGTTGGGGTTGAGGGCAGCATTTCATTCTTGGACCCAGGCAGCACAATGTCTTGGGCTAGCCCTGCACCCCAGTGCTGAGTTCCTAGGTCTATACTTCTGCTGTGCCAATTTTTAAGGTTGGCCGCATCCCTGCAAAACGTCTGTGCCAATTAAGAAAGTTTACCACCATCCTTGAGTTCCCAGTATGCACATCTGTTGTGCCCATTATAAGGGTTCTCACCATCCATGTGCTGAGGTCCAAAGTCTGCACACTTGCTGTAGTCAGGCTCGCACCATCCGTGCACTGAGTTTCCAAACTCACACGCCCATTGTGCATATTATGAGGGTTTCCCAGCAACCCTGTGCTATGTTTTCGGGTCTTGGGTCACTCAGTTAACATCTGGTATTGGTTGTTAATGTCAGTGGATGAGGCACCTCTGCTTCTGAAAGTAGGGCATGGGGTTCTTGAAGGAACCCAGTAAATGATCCAAAGAACCCCTTTAGCAATTCACTTCTGGTGTTGGTTGATGTTGTCAGTGTGTAGGTAGGTGAAGTCTACTTTCTCTACTGCAGGTGGCGCTCAACTGCAGCTGCATTGCAGAGGGAGTGGAAGTCAAGAGGAACATGGTTCCTCTATGGTTTCCTGGGCCACTGGGTAAGTTATCTGATTGGATGCTGCTGCCCCATATAACTCTGATGGCAATCTTAGGTCAGGCAGAGTCTATTTAAGACCCTGGCTCCCGAGCTTGGCACATTTTGCATGTAGGTAGTGTAGGGACAGGTCATCCGTCTGTCAGGGACAGTGATTAGCAGTAGGGAGAGGTTCCAGAGGAGTATGGAAAGGATAGGGACACGCCATCCTTCCTGAAAACCTCTCCATTTGGGTATGTACCAGGCCACATTCCGCCAGAGACCTGCTCTTCTAGATATTGGTGCTGCATTCTGTTCCCACTTGGGTGCCTTCTTGCTGGGCTTGTGTCATGGTTCTGTGTACATTGATCTGGCGCTGGGTTTTACCTTATGGTCAAGCTGCTCGAGTTCTTGCCTGAACCTAGGTATTATTATTGTGTCTCCACACTAAAGCCGGATCCTTTTGTTCCTCTCGCATTTACTTTTCTGGGTTTTCCCTCATTTCGTTTGTTGTTTGATCCCCTTTTTGTTCTCAGTGCTTCCCTTTGGCTTTGCAGTGTACTCCCTTTGGTTTCTGTCAGTGTTTCCCTTATTTCCTGTTATTGTGTGTCTTTCTCTGCTTAGGCCTCTGTGTGTACCCCGTGCCCTTCCAGTGTGCTATTTGGCCGCACTGTGCCAGCACGGATGTGCTAGAGAGCCACAACCTGAGGGCTGCCATGTGGCACAAACATCCATACCACCAGTGGCTCCTTAGATCCTACGACTCTGGCACACCACCATTGCATGCGGTCACACTGCTCGCGCATCTGTGAGGACCCATATCCAAGTATACCTGGTTAGTTGTTGCATTGGCCGCTAGACCTTGAGCAACAGTCCCAGGTCATCTTACACTCTGATTGTGAGCTTGTTGTGAATTGCCAACTTCAGCATTAATACAAGTTCCATTTTCTGCAACTTGACTCTGAGTGTTTACTGCAGCCGGACCACGCTTTAACTCCCCGCAAGTGGATGAGGCACCTCTACTCCAAAAAGTAGGGTACGGGGTACTCAAAGTAATCTGGTAAGAGATCCACAGACCTCTTCATCAGTTCACTGCTAGTGTTGGTTGATGTTGTCAGTGGGCGAGGCACCTCTATTCCAGAAAGTAGGGTACTTGAGCAAACCTGGTACGCAATCCAAAGGACCCCTTTACCATGCCATGTAAATACAGGCAGTTCAATGAGAAAGTCAATCAGTGATTGATCATAAGAGCCAAATGCAGAAAACGTACAGAGTGAACTCATCACTGATTCATATTAAAGCGGAGTTCCACCCAAAAGTGGAACTTCCGCTTTAAGCACTCCTCGCCCCCTTACATGCCACATTTGGCATGTCATTTTTTTTTGGGGGGGGGGGTGGTGGGTACCTGGTTTAGACAGGTACTTCCTGTCCCACTTCCTCATTCCATCTTCTGGCCACCTAGGCAACTCCCTCCTGGTAATCTTCTGGGATACATCACAGGTCCCAGAAGATTTCCAGGCCACAAGGAGAGCACAGCACCACTCGCGCATGCGCAGTGCATGCCCGGCCGTGAAGCCGCAAGCTGTCACAGCCGGGTGCCCACAGTTGCTATGATGCCGCTGCGGAGAGGAGGGGGAAAGGAGTGAGGCTTCGGGTGGCTGCATGACTGGACTGTGGGACAGGTAAGTGTCTGTTTATTAAAAGTCAGCAGCTACATTTTTTGCTGACTTTTAATAAACTAAAAAACAAGCGGAACCGTGCTTTAATATTGTTTTGTGTATCTTAAAATTGCTGTATATTGATAGTTGATAGTGGAGGCCTTCAAAGACAGCTCATGATGGCCATTTGAGTTCCTTCAGGCTTATCCACACCAATTCTGTTAGGCTGTGTTCGCCAGCCATGTCCAAAGCATAGACAAGATAAAGTATGTATAGGCTAAATAGTCAGTGATGACACTGGTCTTTAGTGAATAGACAGGGCTGTGTTGGCCAGCATTGCCCAAAGCTGTTTTATATCAGCAGTGTCACCAGTCTCTATGAAGTGGATAGGCTACATTCTTAGTGATGTCATTGGTCTCTAGTGACTGGATAGGCTGCATTGTCAGTGATGTCACCGGTCTCTAGTGACTGGATAGGCTGCATTGTTAGTGATGTCACTGGTCTCTAATGGCTGGATAGGCTGCATTGTCAGTGATGTCACTGGTCACTAGTGACTGGTTAGGCTGCATTGTCAGTGATGTCACTGATCTCTAGTGACTAGAATAGGCTGCATTGCCAGTAATTTAATCTTTTTCTAGTGAATAGATTAAATTCTCTAATGTAGCGAAGCAACTAGAAGCCACTGTTTCCCGGGTCCCTTGTTCCTGTGCAAATAGCACACCTGGGCTGAAGAAGGAATATTTATTGCAACTTTATACAGTACCCCAACAATTTAAAGAGTAGACTAGAGAGTAGTCCCTAAACCCTATACTAGGGGTAATCCTGCCTAAAGGGAGCAGTATTACAATAATAATTTGGCAGTCTATATTAAACACCTTTCTCCTCTGGCCAGCATGTTGGGGTCCAAATTTGATGTTGGAGCATTTAGGATACAGTTTCTCCAAACATTGTTGCCTGCACTGTGATGGCAATCACAGGCAATGCTGTTCCTTTTAACAAAGTGTAGTTAGGCTGGCCAGTGGCCTCTCACTGACTCCTGTGGCAACAGGTCCCCATTGGCAGCTCAATAAAGTCAACACCCGCAGCATTCTTTCCAACAACCAAGCAGCAAGCTCAGTTAGTATCAGTGGTGATCACAGGTACCAGGGTCCTCTGCGGTGTCTCTCTCCATCTCAGATGTGGTGGTAAGTGTGTGGGTGTGGTGCAGCATGATGCATAGACAATAACTCACACGGGCAGGTGGAATAAGAACTTGTATTAAAGCAAAGCAGCAACACTTCACAAAAAACACAGTGGGATAGCTACCCAGCCAGGTGCACTCGCAGTTTCATTGCACAACAGGAGCAAGTTCCAGCCAGAATGACAGTCTGCTGAGGGGAGAAAAATGTGGCTTCGCCATCTGGTGCCCAATCGGGCAGGTGTCTATATGAGAACAGTGACCTTATGCTTTCTCTCCTCAGCAGAAACCTTTCCCATTCACTATAACTGTCCCTAACAGATGGGGACCCTACTCTGTACACTTGAAAAAAAGCACACCAACCTAGGGAATCAGGGCCTTAAATAGGCTCTGACTGACCCATGATGGCTGCTTGAGTCACATGGGGTGGCAGCGTCCAAAGGGATAGCTTCCCCAGTGACCCTGGAAACCATAGAGGAACTTGGTTCCTTCTGACTTCCTCTCCAACAACAGTAACTGCTGCTGAGGGCTTCCCCTGCCATGGTAAAAGTAGACCGCTCTTGCCTACAAGTGTCTCACCAGCAACCAGTCGGACATTCTCTCTCTCCTGTAAAAGTCAATCAATGGCTGCGCTAATCATTAAGTATTGCATGTGATTAACATCCAGACCGAAAGGATAGAAGGGATAAAATCACTCAAAATTCAGTTCATATATTTAGAAATGGTCGCTCAGTAGATGCATAACAGCCCATTGCTCATCCAAAAACCCATGAAAGGTATAACGCCACCAGTGTGATATCCCCCACCTGATAAGTTAGCTGCTTACCAGAAAATGTTGACCCCTTCGTTATAGGAGGTCAGCATCCGGCTTCTAACCCAGCCAAGGTATAGTGCTGCTTCTGGGAGCCACAAGTGCCAGTCAGTACTCAGGCAGAGTGTATAAGGGTGAGTGCTGACGTCTCCACGTGTTCCAAGGTCCCAGAAGGATGGACATACGATAGCCGACTGGCAAATTTTACTCTTTTCCTTGCGCATGCATTACCTTGTTTTAATCATTAAATGTTAGACAGTTTCACATTATGGTCAGTCTTATCTCTCTTATGTGGAACGAGTGACAAGCTGCCCGAGTACTGATTGGCACTTGCAGACCACCCACCTTACATATACTGTCGCAGGGTGGCCGCTCTGTACCTAGTATGTGATCTGACACGTCCGGGTCTGGGGCCCGCTCCCGCTGTGATCACAGACAGCGGGTACCACAAACTCAATCTCTGCCAGCACCCGCCGGTTACACAATACACAGGCAGAACAGCAATCTGCCTATGTAAAAAAGGCAGATTGCTGTTCTGTCAGATGGGGAGGTCCTGTGTTTCTGCAAAGCAGGAATATGGATCAATGCCTTCCCCTAGTCAAAGCACCTCCCACACAGTGAGTAAGCACAGGCTAGGCATACAGTTAACCCTTTGATCGTCCCTGATGTTAACCCCTTCCCAGCCAATGTCATTTGTACAGTGACAGCGCATATTTTGTAGCACAGATCACTGTATTAGTGTCACTGGTCCCCAAAAAAAGTGTTGGTTAGGTTTCCAATCTGTCTGCTGCAATATCGCCGTCATTACTAGTAAAAATAAAAAATAAATAAAAATATCCTATAGTTTGTAGACGCTATAATTTTTGTGCAAACCAATCTATATACGCTTATTGGGTTTTTATTTTACCAATATTATGTAGCAGAATACATATTGGCCTAAATTGATGAAGAAATTTGTTTTTTTTACATTTTTTTTTCTAATTTGTTCTATTTGTGGAGGGAAAAATGTATTTGGGTACAGTGTCCTATGACCGCCCAATTGTCAGTTAAAATAATGTGGTTATGTATCACAAAAAATGGCCTGGTCCGGAAGGGGGTAAAGCCTTCTAGGGCTGAAGTGGTTAGAATTATTTTTGTATAGAGGGGAGCCCTTCTGTCAAGGGGGTCCAGGGCAGTTGCCCCTTTTACCCCCCTTATAAATCCAGCACTGCCCCTATTCCTGTTCTGGTGACAAACTTTGGGATTTTTTTTCACTTTCACTCTTAAAGATAATAGTAAACAGGACAAATAGAGAGTGTGAATCTCCCTAAGGCTACAGTTACACAGGATCAGTAGATTCTTGCCAGCGGTTCTAAACGTTGCCCGGACACACTGTGTGCAAAAAGCTGCAGCTGTCAGATTTGTGCTCGGTACAAATTAATGGTTGATACAATTGCTGTTCGGCTAAGCAGACTTCAACAAAATGGCAGCCATCTGCACACAGACACTGGCTCCCTGTTACATGGATGTGAATAAAATGAGTAAAACATGGCTTCAGCTCCTGCTCTTCACCTGTATAGAACTCCCCAGCCGCGTTGCGCCCTTTTTCAGGCTTAATCGTAGAGATCTGCTCATCTGAGTAGTTATATGAGAATAGAGCCTTGGAACGACCCAGAGTGCATCCAGTGATGGCGTTTCTGCAGACTGCTTAGCGGCATGTGAACACAGCAAACTATCCGCACCCATGTGGCTGTGCAAATGCAGCCCAATGGGGGCACAGACAGCAATAAAAACTAGACAGGGGTTGTAATCTAAACTAAAACTGCCTTTAATTCTATTTTAAATGAAGTTTAAAAAGATGGAACAAAAGCAATCATTTTACAATGCATCGCAGCACGTGCTTTATGCCCACCTTAATGCACGCCCGCTGGTATGAATGAGCCCTATGAAAGTATTTGCTTTCTTCATCACAGCACGGTGAATAATTAAACCTAAACAAAAAGGCAAAATCAATACGGAAACCACAATAGCTTCTGAGCAATTTAATTCTTCGCCCATAATGCAAACAAAGACGCATATCAAAGCGAGAATTCCTTGAGAAAACCGCGATGTTCCCCTACTGAGCATCTTCGTGATGGATTTTAATTGTATTAAATCTAAGTTGATGGTATTAAAGTTGTATATCCATCCGCTAGGCTTGCAACTATCGTACGTGGACCAGTCACCATGATCACGGTGACGGTGAATTACGGCTTGTCATTTCAGCATTCTTTGGCAGCTTTTCATGTACATAACAACATTTTTGAGAACATAATAACATTTATGGAATATCCCGCTGGCTCCAGACATCTTATCTTCACAATAATGGGATTATTTCTATTGTTGCTTGGCAACACCTTTCCAGAAATTAAGAAATGGATGTATATTGTGGTTATTGTACTTTTTTGCTATGAATCATTAGTGGTCACTTAGGGAAGAATGGCAGAGGTAGGTGGTCAGGTCCATATTTAAAGTGCATTAATATGATTATTTCTTTCATTCCCTGTTTTATTTTGCTGAGATTTTAGGATGTGATTTGTTATAACCTGCCATCACATGTTCCATTTATCATGAAGGATCATCATCTTCTAACAATCTAACCCAACAGGCAAGAACATCACTGTTCTCTAATCAATGGATGAGCTGTATTCCTAAGAAGGCCAATAGATTGTTGTCATGTACCTTGTGGCAGAGAGAAGACCTCTCGTACAGCCCTGGCTTTGAGACCATTGATATTGCGGCAGTGGCCACGAAAGCAAGGCGAGGTATGAGTGCCTGTAGATATTTATCTTCCGTCATCGGTAGAAGGTAGCAGGTGCGTTGCCAGAGACAGGTTGGTTCACTGGAACAGCGGATGGCAGCAGGAACAGCAGACCCAGGACAGTAGGCGGCAGATGCTTGACAGGCAGTATTCTAAGTGATGTCATTGGTGTTTGGTGAATGGACAATCTGCATTCTCTGTGATGTCACCAGTCTCTAGTGAAAAGATTGGTACATTCTTAGTGATGTCATCGGTCTATGGTGAATGAATAGGCTGCATTCCCCAGTGATGTCACCAGCCTGTAGTGAACAGATAGACCGCATAACCAGTGATATCATTCGTTTTTGGTGAATAGATAGGCTGCATTCTCTATGATGTTATCGATCCTTAGGGAGTGCATAAGCTACATTCTTAGTGATGTCATTGGTCTCTAGTAAAAAGATTGGTTGCATTCTCAGTGATGTCATCAATCTCTGTTGGATAAATAGGCTAAATCCTTAATGATGTCAACAGTTTGCAGTGAACAGATATGCTGCATTTTTAGTGATGTCACCAGTCTCTAGTGAATGGATAGGCTGCATTCTTAGTGATATCACCGTGCTCTAGAGAATGGATAGGCTGCATTCTTAGTGATGTCACCGTTCTCTAGTGAATGGATAGGCTGCATTCTTAGTGATGTCACCAGTCTCTAGTGAATGGATATTCTGCATTCTTAGTGATGTCACTGTTCTCTAGTGAGTGGATAGGCTGCATTCTTAGTGATGTCACCAGTCTCTAGTGAATGGATAGGCTGCATTCTTAGTGATGTCACCAGTCTCTAGTGAATGGATAGGCTGCATTCTTAGTGATGTCACCAGTCTCTAGTGAATGGATAGGCTGCATTCTTAGTGATATCACTGGTCTCTAGTGGATGGATATGCTGCATTCTTAGTGATGTCACTGTTCTCTAGTGAGTGGATAGGCTGCATTCTTAGTGATGTCACCAGTCTCTAGTGAATGGATAGGCTGCATTCTTAGTGATGTCACCAGTCTCTAGTGAATGGATAGGCTGCATTCTTAGTGATGTCACCAGTCTCTAGTGGATGGATAAGCTGCATTCTTAGTGATGTCACCAGTCTCTAGTGGATGGATAAGCTGCATTCTTAGTGATGTCACCAGTTTCTAGTGAATGGATAGGCTGCATTCTTAGTGATGTCACCGTTCTCTAGTGAATGGATAGTCTGTATTCTTAGTGATATCACCAGTCTCTAGTGAATGGATAGGCTGCATTCTTAGTGATATCACTGTTCTCTAGTGAATGGATAGACTGCATTCTTAGTGAGGTCACCGCTCTCTAGTAAAATAATTGGTTGCATTCTCAACGATGTAATCGATCTCTGGTGATAAATAGGCTGCATTCCCAGTGATGTCATTTGTTTTTGGTGAATGAATAGGATGCATCCTTAGTAATGTCACTGGTCTCTAGTGAAAATATTGATTGCATTCTTAGTGATGTCACTGGTTCATAATGAATGAGAGGGTTGCAGCATCAATGATCTTATAAGTACCTAATAGCTGTATTCTTTCCCCACCCAAAATAATACGTCTACCCCAGATATAGATGGATCATGAATCACTCTAAATGCAGAATACAGAGTCTTTTCAGTGTTTTGGACTCCTCATATTAGTGGTGGGAAAACGGCCTATACAACCCATCAATGTAAAAGTAGAAATCAATATAACTCCCAATACGGCCGGATTCTGATGGAGTGAAATTGCTGCTTTCCTCTCCTGCCTGCTTTTCCTTTATTGGATTTCTGACAAGCAGAAACCTGATTGACAGTCGTTTTTCACTTAAACAACTTTGCATTCATTTCATACTCATTAGGAAGAGACTGAGTAAGCGGCCCATCTCTGCTCCAAGATTGATGAAGTCGATTGGAGGAATTCTAGCACTGCTGAACCAAATCTGAATACTAAAAACAAAAATGTTAAATTGATTTTTCTGTATGATCTGAGATTGATGCCACGCCTTCTCCAATCTCTTAATAACTGAAAGATTGTTTTACACCTTGCAGGATGAAGATGGAGATGGAGTAAGAGGCTATTTCTCACATACACACAACAAATCTGTACTTACAGTCTGTGTATAGGTAACTTTAACAGATTTAGCATGGCTCCTTCTCTAGTGTATGTGATCAGCTTGTGCTCAATTATTATCTTACATATTGTCAGTGGTGTATTTAGGTTTTGTGCTGCCCTAGGCTTGACTAAACTTGTGTGCCTCCTTATTTAAATATGACCCACCCCTTCCTGTCAAGGCCACGCCACTTCCTGTTTAAGACTCACCATGTCAGCAAAGACATATTTTTATAGTGTGTGTGTATATATATATATATATATATATATATATTGGGAAATAGACATGTGAGTGCTGTATAAATATATATATATACATACAGTATCTCACAAAAGTGAGTACACCCCTCACATTTTTGTAAATATTTTATTCTATTTTTTCACGTGACAACACTGAAGAAATGACACTTTGCTACAATGTAAAGTAGTGAGTGTACAGCTTGTATAACAGTGTAAATTTGCTGTCCCCTGAAAATAACTCAACACACAGCCATTAATTTCTAAACCACTGGCAACAAATGTGAGTATACCCCTAAGTGAAAATGTCCAAATTGGGCCCAATTAGCCATTTTTCCTCCCCGGTGTCATGTGACTCGTTAGTGTTACAAGGTCTCAGGTGTGAATGGGGAGCAGGTGTGTTAAATTTGGTGTTATCGCTCTCACTCTTTCATAGAGGTCACTGGAAGTTCAACATGGCACCTCATGGAACTCTCTGAGGATCTGAAAAAATAATTGTTGCTCTACATAAAGATGGCCTAGGCTATAAGAAGATTGCCAAGACCCTGAAACTGAGCTGCAGCATGGTGGCCAAGACCATACAGCAGTTTAACAGGACAGTTTCCACTCAGAACAGGCCTCACCATGGTCAACCAAAAGAGTTAAGTGCACATGCTCACTGTCATATCCAGAGGTTGTCTTTGGGAAATAGACATGTGAGTGCTGCCAGCATTGCTGCAGAGGTTGGAGGGGGCGGGGGGTCAGCCTGTCAGTGCTCAGACCATACACTGAACACTGCATCAAATTGGTCTGCATGGCTGTCGTCCCAGATGGTGTCAAGCTTGTGTGGTGGCAACCAGGTGAGGAGTACAAAGACAAGTGTGTCTTGCCTACAGTCAAGCATGGTGGTGGGAGTGTCATGGTCTGGGGCTGCATGAGTGCTGCTGGCACTGGGGAGCTACAGATCATTGAGGGAACCATGAATGCCATCATGTACTGTGACATACTGAAGCAGAATATGATCCCCTCTCTTCAGAGACTGGGCCGCAGGGCAGTAGTCCAACATGATAATGACCCCAAACCAGCGACAACTGGTGTATGAGGGGCTGTTGGGCGCCGCCTCCCCGCCGGCTAAAGAAGGAAAAAAAATGGTCAGCTCCGCTCCCCTGCAGGTGGCACCGGTACATTGACTTTCTTTTTTTTTTTTGGCTTCTTGGCTGTCGCATGACAGCCAAGTAGTGAGCCTATTGGTCAGCCATTAAAGTCTATGTGTGTGCGATGAACAGGCGCACTCACACTGTTTGATTGGCTGCCCTGAGCCTGTGGCTCAGTGTGATTGGATCGGATGCGGTGGCCGGGGGTGGGCCACTGTGGCAGCGGACGTGACTCCTGCTCCCATAGAGACCCTGACCGCCCGGTGACCGACGATGGGGGACAGCTCGCTTCTCCGCATGCCGAATCTCTGCAGACTCACAGCCCGCTTCTCCGCATGCCGAATCTCTGCAGACTCACAGCCCGCTTCACCGCATGCTGAACTCTGCAACAATCCTGCCTTGCTTGGATGGGGTAAGTGCGGGGGGGGGATCTCTGCAATGTACCCCACCTGTGATACTGGCTGCAAACTGCCCCCACCTGTTTTATTGGCTGCAAACTGCCCCACCTGTGTAATTGGCTGCAAACTGCCCCACCTGTGTTATTGGCTGCATAGCTGCCCCCACCTGTGATACTGGCTGCATAACTGCCCCCACCTGTGATACTGGCTGCATAACTGCCCCCACCTGTGTTACTGGCTGCATAACTGCCCCCTCCTGTGTTATTGGCTGCAAACTGCCCCACTTGTGTTATTGGCTGCATAACTGCCCCCACCTGTGATACTGGCCCCCGTTAATACGTCGGTTATTGTGTCCACCCC
>BLSH010446986.1:174031-185867 GCA_018402905.1 Glandirana rugosa | reverse complement strand
GTACTTCCGGCTTATTTATACTTTTTTGACACAGTTTGAAGATGATTTTAGAACAGTTCTATGGCCTCTAATGTTAATTAATACTTTTCAGACCCATTTTGAAGATGATTTCCATTTTTGCATTTTTTATGTTTTTATTTTTTAAAAAATATTTAAAGTTATTTCCCTGTCCCCATTTCTTTGTAGGTCACTTGTCCCACCCTTACCCACATTTCCTTCCTTTTGCAGACCTCTAGGACCTTCCAGGACTATTTTACAGCACTTTTTGTACCTAAAAGTCCGGGTCTCCATTGATTTCAATGGGGTTCGGGGTCCGGGACAAAGTTCGGGTTCTGTCCGGACCCGAACCCGGACTTTGACCCGAAGTTCGGCCGAACCAGCAGAACCCGGACTTCTAGAAGTTCGCTCAACTCTAGTTATAACCCTCCCTTACTATATCCAAAATGAAAAAAAAAAAGGGTTTTGCCTATAGTTCTACTTGAATTCTTCCAAAAATCTAGTACTATTTACCTCTCTAAACCATTCCAATATGGTTGGTGTTTTCTTAAGGCCCGTACACACGAAGCGACGGTCGTACAACAACGGTCGTACAACAGCTTGTTGTACGATCATCCGACCATTAGTACGCGCGATTAGAACAGCCGACGTGCGACGGTCACAGAAGTTGGATAAGCAGACTAGAAACTTTTGTTGTACAACAAGCAGTCGTACGACCGTTGTACCGTGTGTACAGAGATTTTTTCAACAAAGCTGTACGTGCAAAACAAAAGTCAGGAACGCCCGGAAGTGTCCGTTCTTATAAACCTTATTCCTAATTTACAAATCACATTCACCTGAACTTCCTCTTTAGAAGCTCATAGCACGTCACCACGTTAGGCTTTGTTGAAGCTTTGTTGAATGATTACTTGACTCATGTCAGTACGCTAGACACAACAGCCGATTTTGGGCAAAAGTTGAACGCGCGGTCGTACGACCGTTGCACTTTGTGTACGAGGTATTAGACTTCCAATATTTCGGGATCAATGTTTTCGCAGCATTCTGCAGAAATGGGGTAATAGACGCTCTATATTTTTACCTTGACACACTTGTAGCGTGAAACAGACATTGCCCAATTACAGAGTTACTAGTCATCTTAATTAAATTCAGGACTTTTTTTGGCAGGTCTTCGTCTTCGGGGCTTTTTGAAAGCCTACTCATCAGCAATTCTGAACATGTAAAGATGACATTTCGGTTTTTAAGTCGGTGTAATAATTAGTGGACACTAATCCAATTTTTTTATTTTTTTTTTCTCTGTCTGTTCCAGAATGATTCCTCCAACTAGCAAGACATTCCGGGTTAACAACTTGGCTGCGGGAACTGTCTACGACCTGTGTGTCTTGGCAATCTACGACGATGGGATCACCTCTCTCACGGCTACAAGAGTCATCGGCTGCATCCAGTTTACAACCGAGCAAGACTACGTCCGTTGCCATTTTATGCAGTCCCAGTTCTTGGGAGGTACCATGATAATTATCATAGGCGGGATTATCGTTGCGTCCGTGCTTGTCTTCATTATCATCCTCATGATTAGATATAAGGTATGTAATGGTAACGGGCAGCACAAAGCGACCAAAGTCAGCAACGTGTATTCACAAACCAACGGGTCCCAAAACCAAGGCTGCGGTGCATCGTTGCCGCTATCTGCTTCCAAGCAGATCGTTGAGCACGAAGAGAGTGCTCAGTGCTGTAAGTCTACTGAGAGCGGCGCACCTTCTTCGGACAATTGCTCAAGCCAAGGCGCCGCCGCCGCTACCTCTCTGCCTCACACGTGGACTTCAAATACTTCTTCTCTTAAGCAGAAGAAAAAGACTGCGTCGAAACCCGCGGACTCCCAAACGGACACAGTTTTAAATATGGAGTCCCAAAACACCAATAGGAATAATTCAACCGCCCTTCGGTTGGCTAGTCGCCCCGCTGTATCTGTTAAAGAAGCGCCAACATACAAAAGAGCACAATCAAAACCAAGTAAGTTTCTTACTTTACCTGCAGACACTTCTAGAGTAAAGCGGAGGTACTCTTTAAATGGTGAGATCATGGAGTACCATTGTTACGTGAACTCATACCACACTGGTGGACTGTGGTCTAAAAGAAGCATGTCTATGAATGGGATCCTGGGCCAGTCCGATAGTTCCGACATGGACAGCGGGAAAGCAACATGTTCAAGTTCCGAATGGATATTGGAAAGCACTGTGTGATTAGTTCCTTTTTTTCACATACAATTATAAAGAATAAAAAAATACTAAATTATTTGAAACACCTTGCTAAAAAATTAAATAATAATAATAAAAAAAAAAAAAATAATACATGGAAATTCCATCAATGGAAATCAATGTTTTCATTTTAGGCTTCTACAAAAAAAAAACAGGGTTGTGTAAAAGCCACCTGCACCTATAAGTCGGCGTTTCAATGGTGATACAAGGCAAGATAACAATTTGCGAATGGTGGAATAAAAACATAAAAAAAAAAAAAAAACAGCACCAGTGCCTTCCTTTCCTGTAGGACTGGCTTCCTGGTAAATGGAACTGAAATCACTTTAAAGGCCTTTCATATGGGAAAATCCTTCAAGCTTTCAACATACAAAAAAAAAAAATGATTTAAAAAAAAAAAGACCAGTTATGGAAGAATTAGTAAAAAAAAAAAATATTTTTTAAGAGACCAGACTGTATTTATTTTTGAGTGACAATGGTGTTGCCTTTATTTTTAGGCAAATGCTGTACAGAACAACAACTTCTGTGTTGTTATGTTGTGTAAAATAAAATATTCAATATCTATATGAATTAATGGTTGAAATTTTTACCTTTTTTTTTTTATTTGTATTGTTTTTAGGTTATTTTTTTATTATTATTTTTTTTTTTTTTACATTTATTTGTATAAAATGACAAATTTATTTTTCAGGTCTGCAACCCATATCTGGATGGAGCTTGTAGGCTTTTTATACTATGGTTGAAAAAGCTAATCGAATTTTGGTATCATTGAAATACATAAGCCTGTCGTTCTTACATTGCACAAAATTTAAAATTTGACCTTGTTACTTATTGTCACATATTAATTTGTTTCTCTATTTACATTGTTTTAGGCATAAATGATGAGGCGCCATCAATAAATTGTATCGTTTGTTACTTTGTGCATACATAAGAAAAAAAAGAAAAAAATGTAAAAATGAAATAAAATGGAACCTCGGATTGCGAGCAACGCGGTTTACGAGCGTTTCGCAATACAAGCTGTTTTTTTTTTTTTAAATCCTGACTCGGTTTGTGAGCGCTGTCTCACAAGACGAGCAGGAGTCAAGCCTCTGTGTATGCAATACCGTATGTGGCCAGAGGTGCGAGGGTGCTGGTGAGGCTCAGAGATGCTCGGAAACACTCGGAGCACCCGAAAGTGTCAACAGTTCCCGAGCGACTCTGAGTGCTTCCGAGCCTTACCAGCGCCCCCTCACCTCTGGCCACATACAGTACTGCATGCACCAGCACCCCCCACACCTCTGGCCACATACAGTACTGCATACACAAATGCCTCCGCACCTCTGGCCACATACAGTACTGCATACACCAGCGCCTCCGCACCTCTGGCCACATACAGTACTGCATACAGCAGTGCCCCCGCACCTCTGGCCACATACAGTACTCCATACACCAGCGCCCCCGCACCTCTGACCACATACAGTACTGCATACACCAGCGCCCCCTGAACCTCTGGCCACATACAGGAATGCATACACAAATACCCCCGCACCTCTGGCGACATACAGTACTGCATACAGCAGTGCCCCCGCACCTCTGGCCACATACAGTACTGCATACACCAGCACCCCCACACCTCTGACCATATAGAGTACTGCATACACCAGCACCCCCACACCTCTGACCATATAGAGTACTGCATACACCAGCACTCCCGCACCTCTGGTCACATACAGTACTGCATACACCAGCGCCCCCGCACCTCTGGCCACATACAGTACTGCATACACCAGCGCCCCCGCACCTCTGGCCACATACAGTACTGCATACACCAGCACCCTCGCACCTCTGGCCACATACAGTACTGCATACACCAGCGCCCCCGCACCTCTGGCCACATACAGTACTGCACGGATAAGCAGTCTTTGTGGAACGAATCATCTGAGTTTCCATTGTTTCCTATGGGAAAACTTGCTTTGATATATGAGTGCTTGGGATTACAAGCATTCTTCTGGAACTGATTATGCTTGTAAACCAAGGTTCCACTGTATATAATTCATATATCTCTAGGCAAGTCCAGAGAGGTTGTAGAGGTTCCAATGGGATCAAAGTGATTATGGATGGTAGTGATAACAGTCCATATATAACACCAATAAGTGAGCATCCACCACCAAGAACGTGTATTGTGATTACTGTATCTAATGGACTCAGATACTGTAGTACTGAGACAATAAAGCATTGGTAATCCAAGTATTGATTACAGAGGCATCTTGGAAGATCTCACTCCACCACCTTGCGACAGGATTGCCATTCACTCAATAATTTTTAAGGATTCCGGTAAACCATGTAAATATAAAAAAGCCTCTACATAGTGTAAAACCACAATAGGCAACTTTATTAACAAAGGTAGAACATTCCCATCGCATTAAATAGTCAAGGCTTTAACATCAAATCCAATATAAAAAGCATGTAGAATGCAATTGCCTGGATAGAGCATGGATCCGACGCGTTTCGTCTGCTAAGACGTCATCTGGGGTGTCCATCTATGCTGGTCTTTGTGTATATATAGATATTAGATCATGGGTGTCTCATGTCTCAAATTCATTCACAGTTTTTCTTTCTTTGCAATTTTTTGCACTGTGCACTTTATATGTTATATGGTGTTGTGAGATTATTATTGTTATGTCACATATTAGTATTTAAGCACTGCACTTTCTATATATATATATATCGAGGCGGGGCATGTCACCGCCGTAATTGGCTGTCACGGCGGTCACATGATCGGAAAACTCCTGATCGCAAGCAGTGATCTGGAGCTTTCCGTGAGCAACCAGTCACTGTCCCAGGCGCACGTTCTCGGCACAGCTCTATGGGAGCTATTGCATGCAAATATATGGCTGCTCGGGGCCAAGGCCCAGCCGCTGAGAGGCCGCATATTTGCGTGCACTCTGCACCAAGGTGTTAATCAAATCAAATAGGGTGCTGGCATATATGCTAATACAATGCAGTATGAAGAATCCTGGGTAGACACTGCACATGAAGAACAGCTCCAGGTACGTAGGAGGTAGAAAGCAGCCTCAACGCTGGCTCCTACCAATAGGTCATGACACCGACGCATTCCACCCTTTAGTCGTAGAAACATGAAAAGCTAATGTGATGAATGAACTTATACAAGCATCAGCCCTATAAAGAATGCATGGGAAAAACTAGCGGGAGAAAAGGAGAATAAATGGGACATTGAGTGTATCGTAACCCAAAAACAATAAAGGGTATTCAAAAATCTAGATCTTTATTGCAAAAGACAGTAAAAACAGCCAAGCATTTAAAAACAACATATGTGAAGCCAGATATAGTATATAAATTGACAGTTTAAAGAGATGTTGCAATGTGACACATATTTAAAGTGGGCGTGCATGATCAATGCGTTTCACCTATGGCTAAGCCCCGAGAGCAGGGCAAAATGCGTAAGTCCTTGGAACTGTTCTTGGTGTGTGGCGTCTACCCAGGATTTGTTGGTCACAAGAATTAGATTGGTGATTTTTGCTTGAGATGTATCCTGAGATATTTCCTATGGAAATTGCTACCATATTTTATACATCAAATACATTATCTGCATTACCTTAAAACCAGCTATATTATTGTGTTAAGGCATGTATATATGCAAATGCATTGTAAATTATATAGTTAATACATTATTTATAATATATATATATATATATATATATATATACTCACACACACAGTATCTCACAAAAGTAAGTACACCCCTCACATTTTTGTAAATATTTTATTCTATCTTTTCATGTGACAACACTGAAGAAATGACACTTTGCTACAATGTAAAGTAGTGAGTGTACAGCTTGTATAACAGTGTAAATCTGCTGTCCCCTCAAAATAACTCAACACACAGCCATTAATGTCTAAACCGCTGGCAACAAAAGTGAGGACACCCCTAAGTGAA
This sequence comes from Glandirana rugosa, assembly GCA_018402905.1. NCBI lineage: Eukaryota > Metazoa > Chordata > Amphibia > Anura > Ranidae > Glandirana > Glandirana rugosa. The sequence goes on along the minus strand of BLSH010446986.1, from coordinate 179,687 downwards.
AATGTCCAAATTGGGCCCAATTAGCCATTTTCCCTCCCAGGTGTCATGTGACTTGTTAGTGTTACAAGTGTACTCACTTTTGTGAGATACTGTCTATATATATATACGTGATCCTTCACAGCACGACCCTGCAGCAGTTAATGACCTATGGGGAAGTCGGCAAGCGGTTAAGAGGTTTCAGTTGTCGGGAGGCAAGGCGGGGCTTATGATCATGTGACCTCCCTGATTGGCCGTCACAGGGATTACATGATGAGAAAGCTTTCCGTTAGCCACCGGTAACTGCGCAGGACCACGCGCCTGGCACAGCTGTGTCTGCAAACTGCTACGCAAATATACGGCAGCTCAGCGCCAATGTCCACCCACCAAGCGGCCACATATTTGTGTACGGTCGGCGCCTAGGAGTTAAGATAATACAATAAAAACCTCATCTTGGGATAAGAAAATATGCAAAATAAAGAAAAATAAAAAGAAATAATTGGCAAGACTAGTGGAACCAATTGAAAAAAAATGATACATATTTATTGTAATTAAATAAAGATTGAATAATTTATTTGAATGCATCTAAAAAAATTGAAAATGATTATGTGATTATTAAATCAAGCTACATATATAGTATACATTGGTAAGTTACAGTAAAGGAGTTGATCTTTTCTATAGATCACATTGGAGCATTCATGTTGTCATATACGCCATGTGCTTTCTTTACAAGGTTACATTAAGATGTACAGGGTGGGCCATTTATATGGATACACCTTAATAAAATGGGAATGGTTGGTGATATTAACTTTCTGTTTGTGGCACATTAGTATATGTGAGGGGGGAAACTTTTCAAGATGGGTGGTGACCATGGCGGCCATTTTGAAGTCAGCCATTTTGAATCCAACTTTTGTTTTTTCAATAGGAAGAGGGTCATGTGACACATCAAACTTATTGGGAATTTCACAAGAAAAACAACGGTGTGCTTGGTTTTAATGTAACTTTATTCTTTCATGAGTTATTTACAAGTTTCTGACCACTTATAAAATGTGTTCAATGTGCTGCCCATTGTGTTGGATTGTCAATGCAACCCTCTTCTCCCACTCTTCACACACTGATAGCAACACTGCAGGAGAAATGCTAGCACAGGCTTCCAGTATCTGTAGTTTCAGGTGCTGCACATCTCGCATCTTTACAGCATATTTTTTTTTATGGTTTTTATGGTCAGTAAAAACCAATACCGGGTGAGCTGCTCCTTCCAGGAGGTACCGCCATTCCTCCAAAGCCGACTTGATGGCCAGCAATTCCCTATCACTGACATCATAGTTCCAGCAAGATGGTGCACCGCCACATTATGGGTGTCAGGTCCGAGCATTCCTAGATGAACAGTTTCCTGGAAAGTGGATTGGTCGTCGTGGGCCAGTTGAATGGCCCCAAAGGTCTCCCGATCTGACCCCCTTAGACTTTTATCTTTGGGGTCATCTGAAGGCAATTGTCTATGCTGTGAAGATACGAGATGTGCAGCACCTGAAACTATGGATACTGGAAGCCTGTGCTAGCATTTCTCCTGCGGTGTTGCTATCAGTGTGTAAAGAGTGGGAGAAGAGGGTTGCATTGACAATCCAACACAATGGGCAGCACAATGAACACATTTTATAAGTGGCCAGAAACGTGTAAATAACCCATGAAATGATAAAGTTACGTTAAAACCAAGCACACCATTGTTTTTCTTGTGAAATTCCCAATAAGTTTGATGTGTCACATGACCCTCTTCCTATTGAAAAAACAAAAGTTGGATTCAAAATGGCCGACTTCAAAATGGCCGCCATGGTCACCACCCATCTTGAAAAGTTTCCCCCCTCACATATACTAATGTGCCACAAACAGGAAGTTAATACCACCAACCATTCCCATTTTATTAAGGTGTATCCATATAAATGGCCCACCCTGTACTTTGCTGCATCTCACAAAAGATGTGAATAGAAAGAGTGTCAATGCAATTCAATGAAAAAAAAATCATCTTCTGTAGGTGGCGTATCCTGTATTTGATTTTCTGACAGCAGACATTCAGCAGAATGGAGAAATATATACAGTAAATAGCACTAAAGTCCATATGTGAAATATTTTCTATAAAGATATGCAATATCAAGGAGGTTACACAGTGAAAATCACGCTAAGAAATAATGATAAAAAAAAAAAACCACACACATGCAATGGTTTTCCTGAAATAAAATATTACAATTATTTCCAGGCTCGGTCCCCTATCCTGTACTGCTCCAGTAATACATTTTATTTTTCCTGAATCTACTGAGAATTTTATAATACTAAATCAAAAATAATAGCAATTCCTGAATAAGATCACAATAAGCCAAATTACTTCTAGAATTTCTTGTTTATATTAGAACACAATAAACAGAATTGTTCTAATTGAATATTGAAAAATCATTCTGGGAAAAAAAAAACATAACTCAGTAATTTAAGTTAATGAAATTCTCCTGACCATATATCATCCCATTAAGCTTGGAAGGCAGAAAAAAAAAATATTATGTAACAGGCACTGAAATGTACTCATTATTTTTAAGATTGGGAAGGATACAATTATGTGGTTAAAAAAAAAAAAAAAGCTTTATTGAATTTAGGGAATAATTACTAATATGCTTGCATAAAGTATTTGTCTCTCATTCGGTGTAATGATTTGTATGTGAGCTAAAGTAACAACAACGGAAATACAACTACAAATAATAATTCTCATAATTATTATTATTATTATTATTATTATTGTTTTAATTATTTATATTCTTATTCATCTTCTTCTTCTTTTTCTTCTTCTTCTTCTTCTTCTTATTACCACTATTATTTATATTATTATTGTTTTTTTATTTATATTCATCTTCTTCTTCTTCTTCTTCTTCTTCTTCTTATTATTATTATTACCAATAATATTATTATTACCAATAATATTATTATTTTTATTATTACCACCATTATTATTATTATTGCCATTATTATTATTGTCTTTTTATTTATATTCTTCTTCTTCTTATTATTATTATTATTATGGCCACTATTATTATTATTATTGCCATTATTATTATATGTATTTATTTATTTATACATTTTTCATGTTTTTACACATATAGGTACAAAAATTGCCTTCTTATTATTATTATTTTACAAGACACAACACATTAAATTTTTCAAATGGACCTAATTGTACCGTTCTCCTAATATGAATGTCTTTTTCTGCATTTTCTTGTTATTTTTATTCTTAATAACAATAATACCAAATAGTAACACTGCTATTATTATTCCTGCTGTTCTTACTTTAGTTTTCATGGAATCATCAATCATCAATCTCCAGATCATGCCGTTTAATATGCTGATTGATTGAAGTTGGTCATGCATGGTTTGGATTTCGGCCTTATGAACTGCTCTGCTGAATCAGCCAAAATATGTCAATTAAAAATTAACTGAGCCAGGGGGGAAAATGAAAAGTCCATGTGCGGGTACTCAGACAGCCGCGGGTGCTGCTTCCTGAATACAATAACTGACACTGAAGATTCGTAGACATAAAAAGCGCCTCTAAGTGTAGAATGTAAAGGATTTATTCGGTGCACACACGGTTAAAAACACTTACAGAATGGCTGATGGTATAGGCGTATAAAGGACTATGTGGTAGAGTCCTATACTTCCATCAATGAGGGGATCAGTCACTATGGAGCAGCCTTTATCAACCTTTTCAACATCGAGGAACCCTTGAAATAATTCTCCGGTCTCGGGGAACCCCTGCTAAAAATTAAAAATCTACAACTCCTGATACATTAGTGTGATGGTCAATGGGATGAATGCTCCTTACACTTGTGATCATTGGGAAGAATGCTCCTCACACTTGTGGTCAATGGGATGAATGCTCCTTACACTTGTGATCATTGGGAAGAATGCTCCTCACACTTGTGGTCAATGGGAAGAATGCTCCTCACACTTGTGGTCAATGGGAAGAATGCTCCTTACACTTGTGGTCAATGGGAAGAATGCTCCTCACACTTGTGGTCAATGGGAAGAATGCTCCTCACACTTGTGGTCAATGGGAAGAATGCTCCTTACACTTGTGGTCATTGGGAAGAATTACCCCCTTACAGATAGCTAAAAAGATTAATCCCCATGACAATTAACCACTTTATACCTTCCTGATAGCGACCCCCACACAAGGATCTACAGCCAGCCAGCAAAGGCCCTGGGGCCCAGGGGGTGGGACCCAGGGAGTGATGGAGGCCCGCGCCCCTCCTGGGATGACCCGCTCAGGCCCCTGGCCCTACATTAGCCGACCTCGTTGTGAACTCCTGAATGACATTTCGCTACTAGACCCCGGACCCCCCCTTTCCCCCCTCCCCTCACCTACTTGGGCCACCCCCACCTTCTACGCTCACGCACACCACCCCACGCACAACCCCTCACCCAACACCAAGATCCCCCTAGAGGCTAGCAGCTGGCCTGTTAACCCAAACTATACCCCCCCCGCTCCATCAAGACCCCTCCAAATACTACCGGTTATCTCAGACACCCTTCCATAACTGCTACCCACATACTCCCGCAGGACAGCAAGGTCGACCCACCGGACCCTCGACTAAATCCTTAGCCCCAACTACTCCGCCGAGCGCTACTCAGCTCAGTAGGCCAACCATCTCGAACCTCAGACACCCGCGTCCTGTCAGTTGACGGGGGGGGGGCTGACACCGTTGGATGAGATGGCATATACCACTCCTCGTTCTCCGGTGCTGGCCTCTCCCCGACGGAACTCTGCGCAGAGGGTTCCCCATACGCACAGCTGCTTTAATATCACAACACAGAACCACAACGTACGCATCAATTGCCAACTCAGATGCAAAGGTTTGATCTTTCAGCTAAAGTTTTCTGTTTTGATCTTATGTATACCGGACATTGCCACTGTTTCTTACTTCATGTCTATTTCACTGTTGCAATTGTAACCCTTTTCTTTCTTTCCTGGAAACTTAATAAGCTTCTTTTGAAACAAAAAAAAAAAAAAGATCAATGATATCATTGGGAATTAGAGGTAGAAATTGACCATTGCTCAAGGAACCCCTAGCAACCTTAGGAGGAACCCTGGTTGAGAAACCCTGCTCTGGAGAGATGATAAGTGAAAACACAGCCTCTATGTGCAGAATTAGATGGTAATCATTGGCGCACTGAGGGCTAAACACTTACAGGGTGGGTGGTCAGTTCAGGCATGTAATGTAATCATATAAATGAGAAAACTGCGCTAACCCTAATAAAGACTTCACTCTGTAACACAGCTGCAACAATAAAGTGTGACTCCTACACCCAAATAATACAAAACATGAGAAAAAGCTCTAATGTAATGTACGGACTTGACTGGTGGGTGGGACATTCACAAATCGGGAGTCACGCGGTTACTAATGGTAGATTAAGACGTGTATCTCCGACACAAAAGTGAATAGTAGAGAGGTCTCGTCCCAAAGAGTTGGTCCCAAGGAGGATTCCAACGATCCCCAAGGAACTCGTTACCAGTTAAAGATGGAGATTAAGGGTTACTATAGTAACTAGAAAAAAAAAAAAAACAAAGTTTTCTTCGAATAATTCAAAGGTCCTTTCTTTCTTTTCCCAATGTTAACGTTGTCACTTTATCTGTACTTCATTCTTT
>BLSH010446986.1:146011-165699 GCA_018402905.1 Glandirana rugosa | reverse complement strand
CTTGCAGCTGAAAAACTCCCCCACAGCATGATGTTGCCACCACCATGCTTCACTGTTGGGACTGTATTGGACAGGTGATGAGCAGTGCCTGGTTTTCTCCACACATACCGCTTAGAATTAAGGCCAAAAAGTTCTATCTTGGTCTCATCAGACCAGAGAATCTTATTTCTCACCATCTTGGATTCCTTCAGGCCTTTTTTAGCAAACTCTATGCGGGCTTTCATGTGTCTTGCACTGAGGAGAGGTTTCCGTCGGGCCACTCTGCCATAAAGCCCCAACTGGGGGAGGGCTACAGTGATGGTTGACTCTCTACAACTCTCTCCCATCTACCGACTGCATCTCTGGAGCTCAGCCACAGTGATCTTTGGGTTCTTCTTTACCTCTCTCACCAAGGCTCTTCTCCCCCGATAGCTCAGTTTGGCTGGACGGCCAGCTCTAGGAAGGGTTCTGGTTGTCCCAAACGTCTTCCATTTAAGGATTATGGAGACCACTGTGCTCTTAGGAGCCTTAAGTGCAACAGAACATTTTGTAACCTTGGCCAGATCTGTGCCTTTACACAATTCTGTCTCTGAGCTCTTCAGGCAGTTCCTTTGACCTCATGATTCTCATTTGCTCTGACATGCACTGTGAGCTGTAAGGTCTTATATAGACAGGTGTGTGGCTTTCCTAATCAAGTCCAATCATTATAATCAAACACAGCTGGACTCAAATGAAGGTGTAGAACCATTTCAAGGATGATCAGTAGAAATGGACAGCACCTGAGTTAAATATATGAGTGTCACAGCAAAGGGTCTGAATACTTAGGACCATGTGATATTTCAGTTTTTCGTTTTTAATAAATCTGCAAAAATGTCAACAATTCTGTGTTTTTCTGTCAATATGGGGTGCTGTGTGTACATTAATGAGGGAAATAAATTAACTTTTAATCATTTTTGCAAATGGCTGCAATATAACAAAGAGTGAAAAATTTAAGGGGGTCTGAATACTTTCCATACCCACTGTATATCTTCTCTTCATTTTCTATCCTCTCCTGTCCTCTCCATATATATGCAGTATCTCACAAAAGTAAGTACACCCCTCACATTTTTGTAAATATTTTATTCTATCTTTTCATGTGACAACACTGGGGAAATGAAACTTTGCTACAATGTAAAGTAGTGAGTGTACAGCTTGTATAACAGTGTAAATTTGCTGTCCCCTCAAAATAACTCAACACACAGCCATTCATGTCTAAACTGTTGGCAACAAAAGTGAGTACACCTCTAAGTGAAAATGTCCAAATTGGGCCCAAAGTGTCAATATTTTGTGTGGCCACCATTATTTTCCAGCACTGCCTTAACCCTCTTGGGCATGGAGTTCCCCAGAGCTTCACAGGTTGCCACTGGAGTCCTCTTCCACTCCTACATAATGACATCACAGAGCTGGTAAATGTTAGAAACCTTGCGCTCCTCCACCTTCCATTTGAGGATGCCCCACAGATGCTCAATAGGGTTTAGGTCTGGAGACATGCTTGGCCAGTCCATCACCTTTACCCTCAGCTTCTTTAGCAAGGCAGTGGTCATCTTGGAGGTGTGTTTAGGGTCGCTATCATGTTGGAATACTGCCCTGCGGCCCAGTCTCTGAAGGGAGGGGATCATGCTCTGCTTCAGTATGTCACAGTATGAGAGAGTGAGAGCGATAATACCAAATGTAACACACCTGCTCCCCATTCACACCTGAGACCTTGTAACACTAACAAGTCACAAGACACCGGGGAGGGAAAATGGCTAATTGGGCCCAATTTGAACACTTCCATTTAGGGGTGTACTCACTTTTGTTGCCAACAGTTTAGACATTAATGGCTGTGTGTTGAGTTAGTTTGTGGGGACAGCAAATTTACACTGTTATACAAGCTGTACACTCACTACTTTACATTGTAGCAAAGTGTCATTTCTTCAGTGTTGTCACACGAAAAGATAGAAATAAAATATTTACAAAAATGTGAGGGGTGTACTTACTTTTGTGAGATACTGTATATAAATATATAAAGAGAGACATAACGAGACCAGTTAGCAACATGCTATAATCCCACTTTGCCACAAAGACCCAGCATGTGTACTCCGCTAGAAATTGGCTAAAAGGAAATTTGGTTCAACAGAACAACAGAAAGAAATGTAATTAAAGAATTTCAAACAATGAACCTTGTTCTTGTGAAGTCTTAATGAAGCTGTTTACTACTTTGTTAGGAGGAGAGGGGTGATATCGTACGGTGAAGGGGACAACGCAGGTGTTCTGCCGCTGAAAGCCTAATAGCATAGTTAGAAGTCACAAAATGATGCTTGTAGTCTACTTCATTGGAAAACCTCATTATGCAATTATCATATTATGTTAGCACCTGCTCTTCATTCCTGCTATACTGTGCACATTGCTTTGTGTAATTGTTACCGCTAAGGTATCGTCAGGAGATGAATTCAGCGCACATCACGAAAATTAACCACCATTATTGTTGCACAGTATTCTCCATGCTTGTTGCTTTATTGTCTATGCTATAGCTTTCAGCACCCAGCGCTTAACATTACTTTTAGTTATACGTGTCATTTTCAGAAGTCAGAATCAACTAGAGCTTGATTCATTTCTAAGTGGATTCTCAGTTCTGTTAGCATTTCATATTTCCATTGACACAGGACACTAAGGCCTCGTACACACACGCAGATTGCTGGCCAACTGAACGTCCAACTTTTGTCCAAATTGGGTGATGGCGGTTTGGTCTAGCGTACTGACATGAGTCAAATAATCGGCCAACAAAGCCGAACGTAGTGACGTGTTACGAGCGTATAAAGAGGAAGTTCAGGTGAATGTGGTTTGTGAACTACGGACGCAGGTTTACACGACCGAACACGTCCTGGATTCCGAGCATGTGTGTTTGAACTTCCAACTTTTTGTGGGCCAACTTCTGTATACACGAGCCAACAATCAGCCAATGCTTTGTTGGCCAACACAAGTTTTCTAGTCTTGTTGTCCAACTTCTGTTGGACAATTGGAAATCGGCTGTAGAATTGTGCGTACACACAATCGGATTATCCGCCAACAGGCTGTTGGACGACTGTTGTTGGCCAACAATCGGAACGTGTGTATGGGCCTTTGGGGTCCACCAAAGAAGATCTCTTTCCCACCCTCACTCACTGACTTCTGGTGACCGAGTCTTCAGTTCATTGACTTCATTTATGGAGAAATACTGGATAGGGTTCCCAATCCCATGTGATGCCATTTTCCTAATAAGAAAATAGTATACCATTGTACTGTAAGTTTTCTATAAGTTAGGGTATTTACATCACAGGAGATGGAGAACGTTGTCCCATTAGAAGTGCACATCACTCACTATCAGACTGGAGGTCCAAGGCAGGGTAACGATTCTCCAGGATACAACTTGAACTCCATTAATAAAATAGTAAAGGACGGGGGGGGTGTAGATGTTACTTTGACCAGATCAATTATCTTGGCACAATGAGGATCTATTATAAACATTTGTAGACATGTGCAGAATTAAAAAAATGTTTTGTTTTGTTTCAAATTCATTATTTAAATTATTTCATTTATGGTAGTTACATTTGTTTTCATTCAAATTGGAATTCAAATTTGAATTTGAATTTATTCTATTCAAATTCTAATTTCTGAAGATGGTTATAGTCTTTCTATTTTTATTCTTTTCTATTGTTTTTTCTATTCTATCCTTTTCTAACCTATTCTATTCTTTTCTATTCTATGCCTTTAATTTCTATTTTATTTTATTGTAATCTTTTATTTTCTGTGCTATTCTTTTCTATTTTATTGTATTTTATTCTTTTACTTTCTATTCTATTCTGTTCTGTTTTACTTCAATTGTCTCTACTCTATCATATTATTTCTATTCTATTCTGTTTTTTTTTATTCTATTATTTTCTATTTTGTTTTATTTTATTTTCTATTCTACTCTATTCCTTTATTTTCTATTATAGTTTATTCTTTTCTATTCTATTATTTTATTGTATTTTCTTCACTATATTATTGTATTATTTTCTATTCTATCCCTTCATTTTCTATTCTATTTTATTCCATTCTTGTTTTCCAATCTGATTTTGAATTCAAATTGTTTTTTGAATCTGATTTGAATTCAATTTGATTTCGAATTTTGGGCGAATTTCGGTTTGTTATTTCGTATTTGTTTAAATTCATTACTATTGTAATTTGGAAGTTCGGATACATCCGAATTTCCAAACAAGGAAAAATGTGTCCGAATTTAGATATGGAGCAAACCCGTGCATGTCTAAACATTTGGTCACCACAACGATCAGACAATCTTCTCACCTCCAGTGCTAATGTTTACCATTGTTATAACCCCTATCAGTTTCTTTCTTATTATCTGTGTCCCATTGAGGAGATTTATCTTCACTTCCCATCTTATAGCCAAACCAGGAAGTGAGAGGAAATTCCTCCAAAGTGAGGGAATCCCTGGTTGCCCCAAGAATTAGTGTCCTCTTTGGAAGGTCTCTCTATTCCTATTCTGGTGAGAACCAGAAATTAGTTTTGTCGTTCTCAGTGATAGCAGGAAACAGAACAGTTACAGAGGGTGAGTCTCCATAACGGGGACACAGACAGCAATAGGGATGCGTTCACACCTGCCAATGCACCCTGCCTGCTATTAGATGTGAGCACCCCAGCGGAGGTTCCCACAATTAGCTGCCTAAAATGCAGGCAGTCTGTGTTCAGGACTGATCACTTGCATGTGATCGCTGCATGGACAAATGCATACTAGTGGGCGCAATTAGCTATGAGAGTTGGGAGCCTCCCATTGCTTTCAGTGGGACTGCCTACTTGCAGCTAATTGCAGGAACCCCCGTTAGGGTTCTGTCATCTAATTGCAGGCAGGGTGCATTTGCCAGCACTGTAGAGAAATATATTTCATCTCTTAGGAAGCAGTGGTCTCTCTGCAGAGGCCTGACACCCTTTTCTTTGCTGAGTCAGAGCTAGAGCTCTCCAATCAGCAGTGAGTATGAGCTTTGCAGTTCTAACATTGTCTCAGCAGAGAGCTAGCTTGATCTCTGCAGAGTAACCACTGCTTTCAGACACTTTTCTGCGGCATGCTGGCAGGGAGGCTTTTCTACTCAGGTTGTGGCTGTTTTCAAAGAAAAAGAATCTGTATGCCTTTAAACACTGTTTGCTTTGTTGCATCTGGACTGTTTTTAGCTGATTAAGCCTTGGTTTACACAGCTGCGACCCCATTGTCGTTCAATTTCCAGTGCGACTATGCAGTGTGACTTGTTTGTGACTTTCATGCAACATTAGAGTCTATGGGACTCTAAGTTGCATTAAAGTCTCATTAAAGTAGTGCAGGAACCTTTTTAACCACTTCAGCCCCTGAAGGTTTCACTCCCTTAATGACCAGGCCATTTTTTGGTGCTTTTGTAACTGACAATTGCACGGTCGTGCGACGTTGTACCCCAACAACATTTATGTCCTTTTTTTCCCCACAAATGGAGCTTTCTTTTGGTGGTATTTGATCACCTCTGTGGTTTTTATTTTTTGCGCTTTAAACAAAAAAACGACCAACAATTTTGAAAATAAACAATATTTTTTACTTTCTGCTATAAAACATTTCCAATAAAAAATGTAATTTCTTCATCAGTTTAGGCCAATATTTATTCTGCTACATATTTTTGGTAAAAAAAACCCCCAATAAGCGAATATTGATTGGTTTGCGCAAAAGTTATAGTGTCTACAAAATAGGGGATATATTAATGGCATTTTTATTACTTAATTTTTTTTACTAGTAATGGCGGTGATCAGTGATTTTTAGCGGGACTGTGACATTGCAGCAGACAAATTGGACACCTGACATTCTTGACACTTTTTGGGAACCGGTGACATTATTACAGTGATCAGTACTAAAAATATTCACTGACATTGTACTAATGACATAGGAAACGCATGTGTGCCGCTCAGGCTCGATAGGGAGGGGGTATGTAGAAGGCGCAGCTGCTGCTGGGGTTCTGACAGGGGATGGAGCCGTCCTGGCTCCTGCAAAGGTTCAAGAAAGGAAGGGTGGCCCCTAAAAGTCGCACATCCATGGCATCCTACTGCAATGGTTGTAGTGGCAACTTTAGCCTGGACTCCGACCAGGCCGCACCCCAAACGCATTTCACTCCGTCCCCCTCGGAGCTTAGTCATGGGGATTGTACTAATAACACTGGCAGTGAAGGGGTTAACATCAGGGGCGATCAAAGGGTTAACTGTGTCCCCTGGGTGTGTTTACTAACTGTATGGGGGATGGGCTGCCTGGGATAACACAGATCTGTCCTCTTGCATAGCAGAAAGACAATATCTCAGTGCAATCCCCTATCAGAATGGAGATCTGCCTTATATACTTTGGCAGATCCCCGTTCTGTCTCTGCAGGGACCCGCTGATTGGCTCCCCCGCTGGCTCACACAGATGCTGGTGCACGAATCGGTGTACCGGTACGGCGATTTGCACAGCCGAGCCACCTTGCCACAGTATAACTGCTGCGGGTGGTCGGCAAGTGTTTAAAAGTAGCTGCAACTTAAATTAAATTGATTGGAACAGACACCATTGTAATTAAAGTGGTATTAAAGCTTTATTTATTTGTTTTTTAAATAACAAACATGTTATATTTACCTCTGTACAATGGTTGAACACATAGCAGCGCCGATAATCTTATTTGCTCTCTCCTCATTGGCTTACCAGCTGTGACTGACAGCAGTGGGAGCCAATGGGCAATGTCTTGGCCAATGAGGAGGGAGAGTTCTGGGACAGCCGAGGCTATCGTGAACATCGCTGGATCTGAGGGAGGTCAGGAAGGATTGGTGGGGCTGGGGGTCACGCTGCACATTTTTTACCTTCATGCATAGAATGATAGGCGTGTGCAGCCTATTACATTAGGGTGTACACCCCAAAGCTCAGACATACATGCCTCAGCTTCACTGGACAGTGAATGGATGGGAAGTGCTCTGTGCCGAGTGGCTTCCTATTCATTTGCAAACTGAAGCATAGTAAACAGTTTACTATACTTCAGTTATGAATGAACATAGTGAGTGAGTGTGTTCACTGTGTTCATTTAGAAAAGGAAGGGGTACTAAATTACATATTTACCAGCCCCTTCCCCAGCTCTCCATCCTGAAAATCGCAGCTGGGGAGAGGAGAGAAGGGATGCCAGCAGCACTGCGGGGCAGCCAACACAAGGGGAAGCCCAGGCAGTAGAGGAAATCAACACTGCATGTAGTGATTAGGGTGTGCCCACTGCCCAGGCACACCTGGTACACCCCCTGTGCACACCTATGCATCTGGAATGTATTTAGCTGTCTGAGCCTTTACACTGCTGCGACCACATTGTCATGCAATTTCCTGTGCGACTATGCAGTCTTACTTGTTTGCGACTTTCATGCAACATTAGAGTCTATGGGATTCTAAGTTGCATTGAAGTCATGTCAAAGTAGTGCATGAACCTTTTAAAAGTAGCTGCAACTTAAAGTGGCAGAAGGTTTTTTGTATCCTAATGCATTCTACAGAAAGCCTTCTGTGTGCAGCAGCCCCCCTTAGCCCCCCTAATAATTACCTGAGCCCCATCTCTATCCGGCAATGTCCACGAGTGTCTCGGAGTCCAGGATTCCACTCCTGATTGGCTGAAACAGAACAATGGCACCATTGGTTCCCGCTGTTGTCAATCAAAGTCAGTTAGCCAATCAGGACCACTGAATGTCTACAAGGTGCTGTGGCTTGGCTCGGGTGCCCCCATAGCAAGCTCCTTGCTGTGGGGGAACTCAACAGGACAGAGAGGTCAGGAGCACTGGAGAGGGACCCGAAAAGAGGAGGATCCAGGCTGCTCTGTGCAAAATCGTTTCACAGTGCAGGTAAGAATAACACATTTGTTATTTTTATAAAAAAAAAAAAATGAGACTTTACAATCGCTTTAAGTTGAATTGATTGGAACGGGCGTCATTGAAATGAATGTCTTCACTTGTTATGCGGCTCTATGTGTCACAAGTCGCATGCCAAGTTGCACCAGTGTGAACTGGGGCTAAAACTGAGAGTTCAATTAGGAATTTATTGGGCCAAGTCACGCAATAGCAACTACAAATATCTGCTTATTTTTACTGTATAACATGAATAGCTACTGAAACTGAGCTCTTCTATAGCTAGCTCCGAATGCTTCAAAAACGTAATTGCTCAGCAACTGAGCTGCCAATCACTTGACATTTCTGCAACAAAAACCTTCAATGATTGTTATTAATTTTTCCCAACAAAAATCCTCAGGAGGGCTATTTTATACCTTTTTACATATCAATGAAAAACACTCATGTGGCATGGGCCTAAATATTGAAACGAGGATCAAGACGGTGGCTCTGGAAGTTCCAACATCAAATATAAATCAGCAATGGCAGCTCCCATGATGCGGTCCTGATGGTTTCTTTTTAACAGAAACAAAGGCTGATTTGTGAAAGGTGAGGCTGCCATGGCATTGTTGCAACCAATCATCCTCATTTTTCAGATCACACAATCTGATTAGCTCCTAAGTGCAACAGACCTATTTCTGTTCAGTTCTCATAAATCAAATGCTTTAAATGCAGCGAGCCAGGGGCACAGATAATGTTAGAAGATCTTCAAAGCTTTTATAAAATGTAGCAGGGACGTGAATTAAAAAAAGCAAATGAATCAGGCTTTTTACTATACATGAGTAGCATAAGGGCTCATAAACATGATTGCCAAAAGAGAATGTCCTGAGCGTACTCCAGGTGTCGCAGAATTGGCGCCAAGGCTCAGCAAATGACAACATTTCTCAAACAAATTGGCAGCTAGTTCACCTTTGTCAGAGGAGCTCCTGTTCCTGTACTGGCTGTAGAAAACCCATAGAGCACTAAAGAAAGTTTGATGTAAGTCAGTTTTACAATAACCTTCCTTGTAAAGGCCCACATATCCTAGAACTTACAGGTAGTCCTATACAGATCTATTTATTCAAGTGTAACCTGGACTGATAACTGCTGCAGAATTGTTTCCATTGTTGCTGCTGTATTATCCTTCTGCAGTGTGAGCAGGGTTAAACTGAATATTCATTAATGCTGAAGTGCTGCAGCCATCTTTCTAATTCTCGTCTCCTGGTGCAGACATTTTGGCTGGGTCTGGGACGAGCCTGAAAGGATGGTGATTGGCAGATGAACTTTTCATTGATTTGACTTTTTTACATGGCACTGCTTTTATGTTATTTATGCTAATCTGGGTGTATAATCAAACCTGTTATTGCTGGCTTCTGCTAGATGAGTTTTTTCTTATTACCAAGCGCAGATATTTTTTATGATTTCCAGATGCAAGAGGGCAAGGAGAAGGTGGTTGGCAGGCTGCTGAGAGGAAAGAAGAGGACAGTCTAAAAGCAAGGAGAGGTGCGGAAAAAAGACTGTTCTGAAGGCTGCTGGGAGGAAGAAAAAGAGGGAGGATTGAAATAGAGAATTAATCTGTTGTCTGCTGGAAACTGTTGTGCTTTCTTCAAGGGCCCCAACTTTGCCAGCCAATATTTTTTTTCATCATTCACTGGTCAGTGTGACAAAACGGGGACTGTTATAACAAGTTAGAACTGTCCATATACTATTTCTAGCAGGGCCAGGACCAGGACAAGGACTGGGCAGGAGGGGTGGCTGCCCTGAGCACTGTGGTATTGGGGGGGGGATTTTTACTGACACATAATGCTCATACAATTTGGGGGGCGGCCCCCCCCCCCCCCCCCCCCCCCCCCCCCCCCCCCCCCCCCCCCCCCCCCCCCCCCCCCCCCCCCCCCCCCCCCCCCCCCCCCCCCCCCCCCACAATTTGGCATGTTCGCCATGGGCTCTAGATGACCTTGCCCCTGCACTAGTTTCTAGGTAAAGGTTATTCAGTTCTGTTAATTACTGTTAGTAAGAATGCTGCAGTTGTTTAACCATATCTCTCAGTGTAATGTTGTCCTATTGATTGATTGTATGAGTAAACTCTTTAAAAACCTCAGTGTTTGGTGAGCAAGGTGTGTCATCCTCAGGTTTGCAGTGAAATTGCAAATAAATTCAGTGGCTCCTCTCGGGGTAACCCTACACAAGCAATGGTCCTAACTTCATTAGGTAGGTCTTCCCTGAGGGATGATAAGCAGTAATTCGAATAATCTTATCTGCACATATTTAGATATAAAGATTATCTAGCTTGCTGGAAACTCTGTGCTATCGGACCACTGGTGATTCCAATGAATAAAGGAAATGAAGGAACCTTTGGTAATATTCTTAGAAAGGTCTCAAATTGACTTTGAGTTTTGCAAGTGAGAGAGCTCATTGTGTCCAAGCTGGACCAAATCTTGTAGGATTGCTGTCCCTGGAATTTAGCTTTAAATTCAAGTGTAATCCAACTGAAAGCAGTAGCATTTGCTCAAGCCCTTACATTTTTTCAATGATCAAACTTCCTTTAGTTCAACTACAAATTTAAAGTGAACCTGTTCATTACCCATGCACTGCAAAGCAGCAGGTTCACATTAATATGGCCCCAACTGCTGTACCTCTGCACCTTTCATTCCTTTCCCTGCTGTTTTTTTCACCCAGCAAGAGCGGAAAATTTCCAGTACTTTCAAGTTTGGGGGTACACGTGCCTTATTCCTGTTCTTCTCACATGGCTGGTGCTTAGCAATTGACCACTCAGGTACCAGCACTGTCACACTGAACAGGGATAAGCTTGAAACTTCCATAAGGCTTCCTTCCTTTAATCTTGGAATTCTTCAATAAAGCAAAAAGTAGAAAAATTAAGATGATTATGTGAAACTGGTAGGCCCAGCTCTAAAGTGAACTTTTTTTTTCACTGCATGGGCAAAGCATAGGCTCACTGTAAAGTAGACCTGTCCTGATAAAAATGATGTCAAATAACTAAAGATGGTTGAGTCTCTACAAATTCACCATGCTAATGATGACAACTTGGTATAGTAGGATTTCCAAATTTTTCATTACATGAATGTTTGCATGTTGATGGGCATATTAGACTTGAACTGGTTGTCAGGACCCAGATCTGAAGCTGCAACCTCTGCCGTATATGGTAAGGTCTCTTCTTGCTGAGCCACCTGAGATGCTGGATAGCTCCTTGTCTGATTGTTTGGGTTTTCTTGGTTTGTCTCTTGTTTTTGGTAAACCTTAAGCTCTTTGCTCCTCCTATGAACTTCCTGATTTAAGACATGTCCCTGCACTTCCTATTTGCCAGATTATTATGCTCTCTCCAGCCAATATCTCACTCTTGTCACCCCTGCTGCCGTCCTTATCTCCATTAGCACCTGTTACAGATCTTCAGCTTGTTCCTCAACTACGCTTCTGCTTGATCCCAACCTACAACCACATGGTACCAACCTTTGGCTTGTTTACTGACTATGCTTCTGCTTGATCCCTACCTGCTACTGGACCCACCTGGTGGGGCGATCCTGAGGACCACAACCTGGTATTAACAAGTAGCAAAACCCATCTCCACCATCAGGAGCTCTGGTGAACACCACACCTCAGGTGAGCCTGTCTCATCCACCTGGGTGACCTACTGCTGCACTTATCCAGCTGGTCAGTGGGAGCATATCTACTGCTATAGCTACTGGTCTCTGAGTCCGACTCAGAACCATAACACTGGCAAAGGTCTACTTTGGGCATTGCAGAAGGCATAGCAGTCCCTCCTGTCAAAGAAAGTTCCAATAAGAAAGTGGTGTGGCGCTGAGTGGCACTATTTTTTATATGTGGCCCAATAAGAAAGCACTATAATGCCAGATAAGTACAGCATGTGCATTGTTATTAGAGCTTTTCTTTTATATGTTGTAAGGAGTACTACTCCAAAATCCTGGAAGGATTTCTATTAGATCCTGCTCACACTTCTGACTGAAGGTCAACGGTTGGGAGGCAGAAGAACACACCTCATTTGGGCTCAGGCTTTTGACAGAAGAGACACTGTTTGCAAGTGAATTAGTAAAAAAATTGGACCTCATTATGACTTCACTGAGCAAATCACAATGATTGACCAGATTAGCTGATAACTCAATTCACACAAACGTATTTTCTTATCTTTATGGGTAGTCTGTTCTGTATTCTGTCTAAGATGGCCATTTTAGACTAGAGGAGACTTAGGTGTATGTTTATCAAACAGAGATAATTTATCACATTTCAGTTCTCAGCAGTTCTCTGTTAAAAATCATCTCCACCGGCACCCTGTTTATGAAGCGGAGAACATTTCTTCTCAGAAGGAGAAGAGAGAAGTTTTTCCTCGGAGAACACCTGAGATCTGTATAGAAGGGGGAGGGGTGCCTGTGATCTGGGTGAGATACCTGGGTGTGATTACAGAGCAGCTGAGTTTAATAGGTGAAACCAAAGTTTAAAAAGACCGTATAAATACATGAAAATAATAAGCACTGATCACTGGTGATTTTTTTAACAGTTTTTAAGCACATTTTGGCATATTTTTAAATGTGTATTTTGTCCCATTTTTGTTGCACATTTTGACATTATTTAAAAAACACCAAAATGCACATAAAAATGTACTGCTTTTTAACAGGGCGTTTTGGTGTTATTTTTTTTTTACTGGGCATTTTAGCACTTTTCTAAACACACATTTTGGTGCTTTAACGCACATTTTGGCACAGATTATTTTAAAATGCATATAGGTGTAGTTTGTAATGCACATTTTGGCACTTCTTTCAGCACATATTTTGGCACTTTTTAATGTGCATTTTGATTTGGTTTTTATGTGTATTGTTGCAAACAGCACATCTGCTAGCCACTTTTGGGGTGCCATTAACACCACAAGCATAACATGCATTTTGCATGCATTTCCAGAATGCACACAAAAACGCAGGTAAAACATTAGCCAAAATACATGTTAAAAAAACACCAAAATGCACATAAAAATGTGCTAAAATGCGTTTAAAAAAACACACCAAAATGTGTGTTGTTAAAAGTAGCAAAATGCGCATTAAAAAAACTGCACCAAAATGCACATAAAGACAGGCCCAAAAAGCTAAATTTAATCTTTTTTGGACATGCAGCGTTAAGCGTTTTTGCATATTGGCACGTTGGTAGCATATTAGTGAAAGGACAAAATGTGTGGCAAAATGCATGTCTGCTAGCTGCATTTGGGGTGACATTAGCAATGAATGGCACACAAAAACGCAGTACATATTTTGATACAATTTTAGTGCAATTTGGAACTGCGCCATGAATTGCCCAATTCTGCCAACAATTCTGCATTGCTCAGATGTGAATGAGTCCTAAAAGACAATATATTATAACTATAGTGTGTGTATATATATATATATATATATAAAACACAACTATACACATAAACATATATAGTTATTATTTATATCAATCCTTAACCTCGCTGGTGCTGATATTAGGAAGAAAAAGGCCTTTTTCCTCACATCACAGCAGCTTCACACCCAAATTCTCCACCTCTGAGCTGGAGAATCTTGGACGGAGGTATTTTACAGAGATGACCAGTGAGATCTTCAGATCTCCCCTTCATAAACCGGCCATCTGTGTAAAAGTGAATGGCAGAAGGGTGTGTCCTGTGATGAGAAGTGAAGAACAGGTTTTCCACTCCTCATCTCAGCTTCATAAACTGGTACAGCTGAGAGATCAGCCCTGATCATCAGGATCTCAGCTCTTCTCTGTTTCATAAACGGACACCTTAGCAATGACTTCTAACAAATTCAAAAATCTTTTGGTGGACCTAAAAATAATGGGATAGACGAGAATGTAATTCAGGGTCCTTGTCTTATCCTAACATTCATTTTCCTGTAAATTTTCAGATTGTATATGGCTAGCAGTAGGCTAGTAATCATAATGTCTGGGTGACTTTTCCCCCCCTGTGTTGTTCCTCTTAGTTCATTAATCATTTATAATCTGGGACAAGGTATCAGGGGAATAGGTGCTCTGATGTCCATAAGTAGCTAATGAGGAGCAGGTGTAAGTGATGCCTAGAAAGCAACCTGACTGCAGAAAATCCACATCCGACCTACATTAGACACGGCTCAGTAACCTTATGGGACAATCAGTTTTTGTAGCAAAAAAAAAAGATCAATTATAAAATAATACAGTATTACTTTACGAAGTCTCCTTTAAAGGTCAGTTACACCCAAAATTGGGTTTGTGGTAGATGCTGTCTATTGAATAATAGGTACAATATCTCTTGCGAAGTTCAGTGACAACATATATAACTTCCAGTTCTGGTCAACCAGGAATGAAAGGGTGACAGGCTCCTCTCTTGATGGATTCCCCAATAAAAAATAGATATGTAGGGATGTAACAATACCATTTTCTTACAATGAATACGAGTACTGATACTTTTTTTAGTACTCACTGATACCAATTACCGATACCTGCAACTGTTTTGTTTACACTTCAAGCTGTCAGCAATGGTACAAAGCAAAATAAAAGTTATTTACAAATGACATTTTTTTTTTTTGTTCTTTTTTCAATGTGAAACATGTAAATATATGTTAAAGGTGTAAAAATATTAACAAACAAAGTAAATAAAAAAAGTTTTAAATATTAATAGTTTATAAAATAGAAGTGAACAAAAAAATCAGTAGGAAAATAATAATAATCAAATGGAGAAGGAGATTACTGAGCTAATTAAGGCTGATTAGAGTAAATTAAGGGTTAATAAGGGGGTTAAACAGAGGAACATTTAATAAAAAACAAAAAAAAACATTTTTTTTTTTTTTACTTGACAGGTTGCTTTAACCACCTCTCACCCGGCCACTGTATATATAAGGCTGGGTGGGAGCTTCCCCGTTCTGACAGGACGTGTATACACGTCCTGCAGAACGGGAGCTCGCAGCGCGGCCACGCGGCGCGCTGCTGCTTGATCCTGTGATCATTATGATCACAGGATCCAGCTGAGCGGAGATCGGGATACGGGCGCAGTGATTGGCCCTCCCGATCATGTGGCGGCTGTGTCCAATCACAGCCATCACATTGTAAACAGAGACGGACGTCTCTGTGTCAGTTCTCCCCCGCCGAGCTCAGTGAGAGCTCAGTGCGGGGGGGGGAGGGGGGAGCTGCAGCTCTGTGACAGCTCTCTGCATGATGATGATTTCATGCAGAAAGCTGTCACAGATCGCCCCCCACACAGTGCACCAAGCACACTGATACCCCTGTCCCCATACACATCAGTGTCCCCATAAAACAGTCCCCAAAACATCTGTATGTCCCCAATCACATCTGTCACCATACACAAAACCACTGTCACAGTCCCCAAAACATCTGTCACAGTCCCCAAACATCTGTATGTCCCCATCACATCTGTCACCATACACAAAACCACTGTCACAGTCCCCAAAACATCTGTCACAGTCCCCAAACATCTGTATGTCCCCCATCACATCTGTCACCATACACAAAACCTCTGTCACAGTCCCCAAAACATCTGTATGTCCCCAAAACATCTGTCTGTCCGCCAACACCAAATGAACTCAGATTTGGGTTATTTTTACCAAAGAAATGTAGCAGTATCATTTTTGGTCAAAATTTATGAAGAGAAATTACTAATTTGCAAAATTTTATAACAAAAACTAAGAAAAATGCATTGTTTTTGAAAATTTTCAGTCTTTTTTAATTTATAGCGCAAAAAATAAAAAACCCAGAGGTGATTAAATACCACCAAAAGAAAGCTCCATTTGTGTGAAAAAAATTATAAAAATTTCATATGGGTACAGTGTCGCATGACCGCGCAATTGTCATTCAAACTGCAACAGCGCTGAAAGCTGAAAATTGGTCCGGGAAGGAAGGGGGTTTAAGTGCCCAGTATTGAAGTGGTTAAACTGGCTTCATCTGCAGATCAAAGTTCATCCATTTGATCTGTAGATGAATAAACAGAAAGATACAAAAAGAAACCATTTATTTTTTATCTTTCTGTTTCAGCAGCTGAGCAATGTTGTTGATAAACATTGCCCGGCTGCTTTTTTTTTGACAGCTGCAATGGCTGGGATTTTGTTTACACTTCAGCTGTCAGCAGGGGAACCCCACTGACAGCTGAATAAGTCATTGGTTCTTAAGGATGTGGCCGCCCCGTTCATTAACAACCCATAATTGCCGTAATTTTTTGTTTTACATTTCAGCTGTCAGTGGGAAATCTGGCTGACAGCTTAAAGAATCGAGCCTTCAGGTATTGGAGCATTTGCATGGGAACCGATACTCATGCTTCGTATCGGCACCGATACCTATACTGGTATGGGTGCAACCCTACTTGTCACTGATTAAAGCCTAACTCTGGGTCATAAAGTAATAATAAAAAAAGTCTCTCCCTTACTTCCCCCAATGAAGAAGGATCACTTCACTTGAGTGACATGTTAGTCAATGAGAGTTGTCTTAATTAGCACTACTGAGGTCACTCCACCTTTAGAAAAGATTCCAGTACTACTTCAAGGTGACTTCTATCTGACTTCTATTCTATACTTCTATCAAGGTAGTACTCAAGTCACCTGGAAGTCGCCTGGCAAAGTCGCACCGCACATCAAGCGACTTTCAGGTCGCGGCAGTGTGAACCGAGCCAAAGGCACCTTTCACACGGGCAGATCATTCGGGTCCGCCTGTCAGTTTTTCAGGCGGACCCGAATGGACACTCCATTGCTCTCTATGGAGTGACGGATGTCTGCGGTGACATGTCCGCTGACACCCAATCCGCTCCGATCCGCCAAAAACAGATGGATGGAAACCCTATTTTTCATCCGTCTGGTGGATCGGATGGGATGAACACGGATAGACGGTGCGCTCACTGTGTTCGGGGAGGGCCAGGGAGCGGGTGCTACCCGCGATGCCCCCCCCCGGAGTGAAAGAACGGAGGTCCGTGTAAGTAAACATGGACCTCCGTTCTGTGAGAGGGGGAAGGACTGTGATCACAGCCTTCCTTTACACGGAAGCTGTGATCACTTCTCTTCCCCTGTTACGGCAGTCCCCATACACTAAGAACACGTCCAGGGAACATAGTTAACCCTTAGAGCGCCCCCTGCAGGTTAACCCCTTCACTGCCAATGGCATTTACACAGTAATCAGTGCATTTTTATAGCACTGATCGCTGTATAAATGCCAATGGTCCCAAAAAAGTGTCAAAATGTTCCGACATGTCCGCCCTAATATCGCAGCACCACTAAAAATCGCAGATCGCCGCCATTACTAGTAAAAAATAAAAAAAATATAAAAACCCCAGAAATGAATTCTCATCATCCGTAAACGCGACCACTTTTGCGCAAACCAATCAATAAACGCCGATTGCGATTTTTTTAAATCACAAATATGAGGAAGAATATAAATCGGCCAAAACCGATGAAAAAAATGTTTTTTTATATTTTTTTTTGGATTTGTATTTTAGCAAAAAGTAAGAAATTTGAGTTTTTTTTGCAAAATTGTCGCTCTTCTTTTGTTTATAGCGGCGATCAGAAATGACGCAGCGGTGATCAAATACCACCAAAAGAAAGCTCTATTTGTGGGAAAAAAAGGACACAAATTTCGTTTGGATACAACGTCACACGACCGCGCAATTGTCAGTTAAAGCGACGCAGTGCCGAATCGCAAAAAGGGCTCCGGTCCTAAAGTGTGAAATCCTTCCGGGGCTGAAGTGGTTAAAGAGGTTTCTGTGGAGGCAATACTGGGAGGAACTTATACAGGATTTGTATGAGAAAAACTAAACTTGTCCTTTAAAGGGATTTTTTTTATTTCCAAAGTGATCCTTTCAATCACCAAAAAAAATACTTTTATTTTAATATACTCACCTCTTCAGTGGCCTGGTTGAAAAAAAAATAATACCAAGCGCACATCTGCAGTGCTTTAACCACTTGAACTCTAGATCGTCCATGAATGGCCTATGGATAGCCATTTGTTAAAGCTAAACTCTGTGATAAGCAAATATTATCTGTACCCCCCCTTCCCCCAATAATTTTCTGCAAACAGCTTGTGGTGGGTGGGCATGCTGGATCGCACAGTGATGATGTCACCACTACTTTGACGACATAATAGCTGGGTTGGTAAAGGCATTTGGTGCATGCAAAATGGATTTATAGCCTTTGTCTCTTTTTAGGAATATATATTCAAATAAAAGTTTATTTTTCAGCTTTTACATAATTTCGCCTTACAAAACGAAATCAAATTTTAATGAAAATTTGATAAATTAAGTTCCTCGAAATTGTCCGCTCATCCCTACTCAGCATGCAACTTAAGTCTAGATAACTTCTACAGACAGTAGCTTTGTGATTATGATGGAGGAAGTTTCCTCATGAATAAACAGGCCAGCGTTTGTTAATTAGCGGTGTTAAAATTCCTAGTGCTGTCATTGCTGTTTTAACTGCACATCATTTGCAAGTCCCACTAACGCGTTTGCATCCCAAAACTGAAGACAGCTGGTGCAATTATCATGTGTGATTATCACCATCAACAAATATTTCTGTAAAAATCATCAATGTTACAGCTAAAATTTTTCACTGTTTCAACCAGCATATTATTTGTTTTCAGAAGCTGGAACTGGAGGGAAAATGTTCGAGACCAGGAAAGGGGAATTAAAGGGAATGTATAGGTTTGTCTTTAATTTTTTAATGTTTAATATTTTAAAAAAAAAATGAATTAACCTCTTCACGCCGACCGTACGCAAATATGTGACCCTCGGTGGACTGGGCTTTTTTCCGTTGGGCCACATATTTGTGTGTTTCCCTTTGTGCTGGGAGTGCAGCGCATGGCGCGCTCCCAGCACAGTGACCAGGGTCTCACCAAGAGCCCCGAACCCCATTGTAAAGATCGGTACCCGGAACGTCTGGTTCCGTGTCAACTGGATAACTATGATAGCCTCTCATTGGCTATCACAATGATCAGTTACTGTGAAGCCCGTCCCCGTGTTTTCTGTCTCTGTGAATGGACGAGAGAGGTACATTGTATCACGCTCTGTCCTTGCAAAGATAGAAAAAAAAGTGTGTGTAGAAAAATAATAATAATAATGATTAAAAAAATTAAATTCATTTTTTTTTTAAATATCTACCTGTAGATCAAGGTGTTTAGGTCAAGGTCAGGGTCAAAGGTCAGGGTCAGTATTTTTTGGACAGGATTTTTTTTTTTAATTAGTATCAGTGTCAGTTAGTGTCGGTGTGTTTTAGGAAGGTTTAAAAAAAAAAAGAAGCAAAATGCACACTATTGTTTCTGGGCTGTACAATGGGTACAAACAACAACTAACATACACTTTAAAACCCCAGAAATGAATTTGCATCATTCGTAAACGCGGCAACTTTTGCACAAACCAATCAATAAACGTTGATTGCAATTTTTTTTTACCAAAAATATGAGGAAGAATATAAATCTTCCAAAACTGATGAAAAAAAAAGTTTTTTTATATTTTTTTTGTATTTGTATTTTAGCAAAAAGTAAACGGAAAATTGTATACTTACCTGACGGTAATTTTCCTTTCCTGATGCAAAGCACGACAGCATATACGCATGGGCTGGCTCCGCCCCCACGCCCAGTTCCAGGATCCGAAGGAGTATAAAAACCATTTTTTTTTAACGTTAGTTGCAAATAACTAACCAAACACGTTTTCAACGGCGCAAATGCTTACTACGTTTAAGTAAAGACCCCAAAATTTCACATACAATCAACAACAAACATGGGTAACATGTCGGGTCTTTGTTATCACACGTAAAACGAAGAAAAAAAAA
>BLSH010446986.1:106774-116849 GCA_018402905.1 Glandirana rugosa | reverse complement strand
AGTCCCCCCCAATCAACAGTAACTCTCTCCCCCCCTCACTCCCGTCTCACCCTAGGCTCAGGTTCCGCCCAACTTCTGATTTCATAAAGGTGTTCCAGAGGGACCATATCCTTTCATATTTCTCTCTCTTCTGCCTAGCTGTCCAAACCAATTTCTCCATTTGGTTCAGTTCTTCCACTTTCCCTACCCACATTCGGATCGAGGGTGGTTGTGTCTTTTTCCAATTTAGGGGTATACCGGCTTTTGCTGCATTTAAGAGGTGACTCATTATCAGGGTAGCTTTCTTACCATCGTGCAGCAAAAAGAAAGTTGGGTCCTCTGGAATCTCAAAATCGTAAAACTTCTGGGAAATTCGGCGGATCGCCCTCCAGTAGTTCCTCCCCAGAAAATGTGTAGGAGTGTCCCTCCTTCCTCCTGACACCGCCAGCATCTATCAGATACCTCTGGATAATATCTATGGAGGAGAGCAGGGGTTTGGTACCATTGTGAGAAGATCTTAAAGTTCGTTCCTTGTACTTTTGTACACATGACGTGTTGAAAATGAAGTGTATTATATTAGTACGTTGTTCCTCTGTTAATATCTTTCCTAATTCTTTTTCCCTTTTTTGAAAAAATGGTATCTGAATGTTGCCCGTTGGGGTTATCAGTAAGGTATATATTTTTGAGGTTGTATATGTAAGTATCCCATACAATATTTTTCTAATGGCGATAGATCACAGTCAAGATTTTCTGGGATATTTAGTAACTGTAGAAAATGCCTTAGTTGAGTTGCCTGCCAACTATTTAATTGAAAGGGGCCGCTTATTGATGTCAAACCTTGGAATGTGGGCCAGGTTCCTGATGTCAGGAAATGAGAGGTCTGATATATTCCTCTCTCCCTCAATGCGTCAAAATTCCCTTGCAATAGGCCAGGTGGGAATTGAGGGTTCCCTAATATGGGGTAGAGTGGGGATTCAATCGATGAAAGTTTCTTTTGAGAAAAAAGTCCAAAACCTTGGCATAGTGTGGGTCCTATCAGAGGGTGCCTCTTAATAGAGGTTGTAAGTTCTCTATAACACCAGGCCGCTTTTGCAGTGGCACATTACTCTGTGTCTGTTCCAGGCCCGGACAAATTTTCTCCTCCTCATGTCTACACCAATCAATCAGGTGCCCTAAATGGGCCACCTGATAGTACTTGTGTATATCTGGAACCGCAAGTCCACCTTTGTGTTTTGGGAGCACTAACAGCGATTTATTGATTCTTGGGTGTTTATGGGCCCATATAAAATGGGTAAAGAGTGCCTGTATTCTCTTAAGATATTGTGTAGGTATCTCAATAGGTAAGGCCTGGAACAGATACAGAAATTTGGGTAACACGTTCATCTTAATTACATTACACCTCCCAAACCATGAATGATACCCCCTATTCCATTTCTCCATTAACGTCTGCACTTTTCACAGTAATGATGGGAAGTTTAATTTGAATGTTTGTGACAAGTCTGTAGGTATGAACGTTCCCAGGTAATTCAGGGCTTGATCTGTCCATTTAAATGTGTAACTCTTCCTCAATGTATTCATCAGAGGATCCGGGACTCCTATTCGCATAGCCTCTGACTTTGAAAAATACATTTTTAAATTAGAGCTATTACCATATATCTCCATTTCACGGAAGAGATTAGGTAGCGATATCATCGGATTTGTTAATGAGCATAACCAGGGGCGTTGCTAGGTCTACAAAAGATCTGGGGCTAGAGCCCATAGCAGCAAAGTAGAGTCATACGCTTGAGCAGGCATACACATGTATATAATATGCGTCTGTATAAATATATATATAAAACTATAAATATCGTTACATTTCTGAGTGCGGATCCCCCTTACATCAGGGTCCCCAGAGACCCCTCCCTATTTACATCAGGGTCCCCAGAGAGGCCCCTTCCTTACACCAGGGTCCCCAGAGAGGCCCCTTCCTTACATCAGGGTCCCCAGAGAGGCCCCTTCCTTACATCAGGGTCCACAGAGAGCCCCACCTTACATCAGGGTACCCAGAGAGCCTCCCCATACATCAGGTGGAGGCGAGGGCAGAGCCGGAACCCACACTACCACAGCTCAGTCTGCCCCTGCCCCCTGCATTCTGGACCGGGACATACCTGAAAATTGCAGAACTGCACCCACCCGGTAAGAGACTTGGGGCTATAGGCCCCAGACTCGGGGCTGTAGCCCCAATAGCCACCCCCTAGCAACGCCCCTGAGCATAACATATCATCGGCATATGCTGAGATCTTGTATTGTAGTTCTTTTATTGTAGCTTGCCTGCCTTTACTCCCTGAATATCTGCGTTTTTCCAAATTTTACAGAGGAAGGGTTGTAGAGATAGGCCGAATAAGATGGGTGATAAGGGACATCCTTGCCTGGTTCCGTTAACCACTGTAAACGGGTGCGAAAGGACTCCGTTTACTTTAACCTGAGCAGTTGGTGTAGTATATAACCTTGCTATCAGTCTCATCATATTATCTCCTAGTCCCACATAGCGTAAGACTGAGAATATATATTTCCAACTGACCCTGTCAAATGCTTTTTCTGCATCTGTCCCAAGAAACACACCCGGGATCCCAGATTTTCTATTCATGTGAATTAAGTTCATAACCTTAATAGTATTGTCCCTTGCTTCCCTCCCTGGTCTAAGTGGATCAATATTAGTATCTGTTGTTGTAATCAGGTCGCAATTATCTTGGCCAATAGTTTCACGTCATTTAACAGCGAAATTGGTCTATAGCTTCCACATTGTGTGGGATCTTTGCCTTCCTTATGTATTACTGTTATGAGGGCTTTCAGGGAGTCTGTATGAAATGCGGACATATCTCCCAATCCATTCAGCATTTTTACTAGATATGGGCCCCAGTATTGGCAGCAATACTTTATAGTAGTACACTGTAAGGCCGTCTGGGCCAGGTGCTTTACCTCTTTTTGTTGTTTTAACTGCTGTCTGTATTTCCTCCAGGGTAATTGGTGACTTCAGCTCCTCTCTTGCTATGCTCATTAAACTCTGCATCCCAGAAGTCAGTAAATAATCATCCACTTCCGACTGGTCAAGTGTTTTTTTCTGTAACTTATAGAGAGTAGAGTTGAGCGAACCTTCGCGAAGAAGTTCGGGTTCGGTACCGAACTTGACCCGGACCCCGAACCCCATTGAAGTCAACGGGGACCCAAACTTTTCGGCACAAAAATGGCTGTAAAAAAGTCCTGGCAAGTGCTAGAGGGCTGCAAAAGGAAGTAAAATGGGGGTAAGAGTAGGACAAGTACCCTACAAAAAATGGGGATAGGGAAAATAACTTAAAATAAAATAAAAAAAATAAATAAAAATGGTAAGGGGGGGTGGATGTGGAGTAGGAGCCTTATCTGTCCCTTACAGCAACAGCAGGAACTTGACCCTATAGGAGTAGGCGATGATTTTAGAACAATAATCTGTCCCTTACAGCAACAGCAGGAACCTGACCCTATAGGAGTATGCGATGATTTTAGAACAATAATCTGTTCCTCTAAGCAGTAGACTCTACCTAGTCCAGTCAGATCGTTCTGTAATGCAGGATGAGATGTTATTATATCTGCAATCTGTCCCTCACAGCACCGGCAGCATCCTCTCCCTACACTAGCCAGAGAGCATGTGACATGCAGCACTAAGTGACTCCAGCTTATAAAGAGGCTGGGTCACATGATGCACTGGCCAATCACAGCCATGCCATTAGTAGGCATGGCTGTGATGGCTTCTAAGGGCAAACCAGTGAAACGCTTGTTGATTTGCTGCCCTGCAGCTATTCAACAGGCGGGATCAAATAACCAAACCCAGAACCCGAACCCAAACTTTTTTTCAAATGTTCGGGTTCGGGCCTGAGTCACGGACACCCCAAAGTTCGGTACGGACCCGAACTTTACAGTTCAGGTTCGCTCAACTCTAACGATGATCACTGATTGGTGCTTTTGGCAGTGTGGGAAGGTGCCAAGTCCTGCTGGAAAATGAAAGCAGCATCTCCATAAAGCTAGTCAGCAGAGGGAAGCATGAAGTGCTCTAGAATTTCCTGGTAGAGGGCTGCACTGACTTTGATAAAACACAGTGGACCAACACCAGCAGATGGCATGGCTCCCCAAATCATCACTGACTGTGGAAACTTCACACTGAACCTCATGTAACTTGAATTCTGTGCCGCTCCACTTTTCCTCCACTTTTCCTCCAGACTCTGGGACCTTGATTTCCAAATGAAATGCAAAATTTACTTTCATCAGAAAAAAGGACCATTGAGCAACAGTCCAGTCCTTTTTCTCCTTAGCCCAAGTAAGACGCTTCTGACGTTGTCTCTGGTTCAGGAATGGCTTGACACAAGGAATGCGACAGTTGTAGCCCATGACCTGAATACGTCTGTGGGTGGTGGCTCTTGAAGCGCTGACACCAGCCATAGTCCACTCCTTCTGAATCTCCCCTAAATTCTTAAAGAGCCTTTGCTTCACAATCCTCTCAAGGCTGTGGTCATCCCTGTTGCTTGTGCACCTTTTTCTACAACACTTTTCTTTCCACTCAACTTTCCATGAATATGCTTGGATACAGCACCCTGTGAGCAGCCAGATTCTTTAGCAATGACCTTTTGTGACTTACCCTGCTTGTGTAGGATGTCAATGAAAGTCCTCTGGACAACTGTCAAGTCTAAATTTTGGGTTTTCACTAGCTGTAAGCCATAATCATCAAAACTAAAAGAAACAAGTGCTTGTCAATATATCACTGTGTGTAATGAATCTATATAATACAGTGGTACCTCGGTTTACGAACTTAATTTGTGAACCGATTCTGGTCGCAAACCGAATTGGTCGCGAACCGAGCCAAATTTTCCCATAGGGTTCAATGTAAATCAGGTTAATCCTTTCTGAACTTTTTTTTTGTTTTTGAACCACAAAGCTATGAAAATAGTACAGTACAGTATGAAGAGAGAGAACACAAACCTGGCACATTCTTGTCACCTGCATTACTGCTCCGCACTTTCTTCTTACCACCATGCTTGCTCTGCATTTTCTTTGGAGCCATACTGGATGTACAGTACAGTATGTATGTGCTAAAATGCACTCCAAAAAGCTTCTCAATACTGTACTGTAAGTGTTTTCACAGTACTGTACACTTTCAGCATCTCTCTGTGACCCGCAATCTCACCAGAGCAGGGAAGAGCAGGGAAAATGGCCGCAAATCTTGATCATGAACCGAAGCAGAGTTCACAAACCGAAGCAAATTTTTGTGAATTCTTCTGTTCGTGAACTGAGTTGTTCGTGAACAGAAGCGTTCGTGAATCGAGGTACCACTGTATATGAATTTCACCTTTTTTGTTTTTTTTTAACTTTCAACATTTTTATTGAATTTACATATTTTCCAATAAAAGACATTTTCCATACATGTGTATAAAGGTAAGTGTATAAATCTCTTACAACCACCACCATATGAGAGTCCTTAAAAGCATATTCGGAATAAGGATAATCAGAATATAATAGCGCTAGTAATGAAATACAATGTGAACATAGTATAACAAAGAGGCAGTACCCCATGGTATACATTGTCGCTGTCAAAACCCTTATTTACCCCAATGGGAACAAACTGTACACAAGGTAAGTGAACTATGGTCTCTGCCTTATTGTTATGAGTTTCACTTTTTGAATTGAATTACTGAAATTAATTAACTTTTTGATGATGTTCAAATTTTTTGAGATGCACCTGTATCTCACATTTGATATTTTACTTTGATGAATTGATCTCATGTGCTATTTTGGAAAAATGGGTTATGTGACCTTCATATCGCATGAAGTAACCTTTAGTAAATTGACCCCCTAATGCCTTATTAAATTAGAAGCTCTTTCGCCTTACGTATCCTCCACCATACCTTAATAGATTGTAAGCTCTTCCACCTTCTGTATCTTCCTTTATATCCTAATAGATTGTACATTTTTCCCACCTTATGTTTCCTTTCTTATACCCTAATATATAGTAAGATCTTTCACCTTCTGTGTTCTCCCTTACACCTATATAGATTGTAAGCTTTTATACCTTAATTTCCTTCTTTAAACCTTAATAGATTGTAAACTCTTTCACCTTCTGTGTTATCCCTTACACTTTATTAGAGTGTAAGCTCTTCTACCTTCTGTATCCTCCCTTATACACTAAACGATTGTAAGCTGTTTCACTTTCTTTATTCAACTTACACGTAACAAATTGTAAGCTCCTCTGCCTTTTTATCCTTCCTCATACCTTATCAGATTGTAAGCTTTTCTACTTTCTGTATCCTCCCTTTTACCCCAATAATTAAACTCTTCGACTTTCTGCATCCTCCCTCCCTTCACTTTGTCAGCCCTTCCACATTTTCTATCTTCCCTTATGCCGTAATTGATTGTAAGATTTTCTACATTCAATACATTTGGTATTTATGTATTTTTCTAATCACTGAATTGATGGTTTGTTATAGATATATTGGAAAAAGATTGAAATATGTATTGGGTGTTTACTGTTTTTGTCAGGTTGGAAACACCCTCACTCCTTGTCTTGGGGAAAGCCTTTTAGCTCACTTTCTGGCCCTTTGCTACCATAATTCTTCTTCTCTTTCAACTGTAATAGAAGTAAATTGGTATTTATAGGAAACAGAAATATGTTTGAATTGCGATATGCATGTTGTTTTCACGCCCGTGACTCATATACGTTCCTTTAAGATGAATAATTATTCCTGCTATTTTACATAAACGCAGGCAGATTATCTCGCCATGTGGCCCAGCCAATGGAACCAGCAAGGCTCCTGTTCATAAAGACGATTGTTCACAAGGGATTGTGGGTAATGACAAGTGAAAATCTACTCTCTTTTCTTCTCTGTGTGTTTTGGTGAAAAGAGAAAGCAAATATTCAATTTAACCTCCTACAGATGTGAATTGATGACTGATGTTCAAGAATAATCCATAGTAACATTACAAAGTGAAATACATCCAGCTTCCAAAATCTAGAGCAGAGAATGCCGATATATATAAAGAGAGAAAACACTGCAAATTCCTTTTGGCGCAAATATGAAACAATGATAAATACATGATGAATTAAATCAATAAGTCCAATAATCAATAAGTCCACCAATAAAAGTCCAACATAAGGTGTTTATCCTTAGTGATCAATGATAAATTCCTTAAGTGCAGAAAAAAAGTGATGTTAGGCAAAGAACAGCAAAAGAAGTGTTGTGCTCCCCAGGCCAAACAATATGACAAACTGATTACCAGATGATATTGACCACTGCATTACAGGTGGTCAGATTGCACATGGGGGATTAAGGTCTCCCTCCAACCGTACTGTGTCCATATGCTTCCAAAAATGCTCAAAAATAAAGAGAGAATAGCACTCTCATAGTGTAATATTATATATAAAGGCTTTAATATCAAAGGATAAATATTGCACTCAGCAAAGAAAGAGGATAGAGAGCAGCGGCATCTAAGTGTAGCAAGTAGGTACTTTAATAGCAGCAAAAAGTAAGCAACTCACAGAAATGTAGTAGATCATGCTCATCAATAGATACGTTTCCGCTGCAGCTGGCCAGATAGCCGATACTCCTCAATGAGAAACTGGATGGGCCCTCATCAGTGCTGTTGGATCCCAGCACTCCCCAGAAAACAGACCTGGATTCCTCAGCGGGTGGAGATCAGATTGGCATTGTTGGTGTCGCTGGTGCTGGCCGTGGCTTTGGGGCATGCAAGCTCTTTCCTCAGGCCTTTCCCTTTTTCCCCTCCTCTTGCTTTCGTTCCACCTCCCTCTCACCACCCTCTTTCTTTCACTCACGTGGGCTTCTTCTTAGTTGATAATACCATGTATGGAATCTGATGTATTCTATTTTGTACACTCAGTTATCTCGCTCCTTCTGTCCCCCAAGTCTGCCATGGGGGGGATAGCCCTATGGGCGTGCCTCGTGGCTTGCGGACCTAAGTGTGACTCCTTTTGGGTAAGCAACCACTTCTTATCAACACTTACCAAATCCCACTCTCTCTTATCCTTGAATGTATTATCTGTTTATATTTTTGTGTTACATATACTGTATTTAAATTCTCTAGATGCCCTATATCTCATTCTCCTGAACAAGCGGAATTTTCAGTGAAACCGGTAGAGAACACAAGAACCAGTCAAGACTCACATCATAAAGGCCTCTGGATACACTAGAGAGCGACAGACAGCGCCTCAAAAAAATGTTTCTTGTAGGGGCTGTAACGATTGTTTTTATATTATATGTGTCACGGTATACATTTTCTTGTCTGTATATGTTTTGTTTAATAAATTGTTATATTTTTATACATGTGATCCCTGGGTGCCGAAATAGTCCATGCTTCTGAATAGGTAATGGTCTGCTAACGGGACTTTTCATACCACCCCTCATCTTCTAAAATGTTTAGGATGATGGCACCCCAGAATTTTATTAAATTCTACCTTTAAGGCTCCTCTAATCCTATGCACACAGATGGTGAAAATTATAAGGCTCAGCAAACATCGCAAATGGCATTCCCATGGCCTCCACTCTGGGCACGAATCCAGTCGGCCAAACAGAACCAAATAGCGTGGTGACGTCACAGTCATAGATCCCACCCTATGCGTTTCATCATAGATGATGTCGTCTGGGGACGGGCCACAGAAAATTACACAGAATGCCTCCATATTCAGTTATTCATCAAAAACAAAAGCGAAAAAAGAGCAAAATGGACTTTACTGGTACCAGGGATGACACAATGACCTAAAATCTTTGTATCCAATTGTATTACATTATTAAAAACATACAAAAGATACAAATAAATGGAAAAACAAATCCCAAGCATTTGGTCACATTTCCCATAATTGTTTGTGTAGAGGTGCAAAATCTACATAATTATACATAATCCTTAGCCTGAAAAGTCCAAGAGGTCAACACATTTCAGGTGTAATGTTTCTTCAGGACCTTTTCTTGGAATCAGAAGAGAGAGGAACCTATCTAAGAGAATAATATTTATTAACCATATAAATCGCAACCTTCATTTATTCATAGTGGTGGCAAAAAAAGTTAGCTGTGCAGACTCACAAATCACTTCAGAACAACAACTGGAGGTAGCAATCAACAGCGTCCAATAGCTACTCCAGGCCAAATGGATGTGTAAATAGAGTAAAGCACAAATCACATGGGACCCACAATATCTTGTAAAGTATATCTAATTAACTAGGCAAAGAGAAAAAAGAAAACAATCAAATTAACCAATCATGTGCTCTGGAGAGAATGGACTAAGAATATCCTAATCCCCGTACTAAAGCTTACTTACAATTATTGCAAACGAATCAGAAGTAATATCTGGTACTCAATATTGAGGAGGAGTAGTATGCAATAGATTTATCCAAAGGGACCAAAGAGAAGCCACCTCTGCAAATATTGACATATTGATACTAATCTCATGCCCACATAAACCCCCTAAAGTGCACTTAATACAATAAACGGCACATACCTGAACTTAAAGTGGTTGTAAACGTTTACATACACCCAGTGTAGTGATTGGCTTCAGGTGATACATTGATGAAGTCCTGAATTTATCAAGCTTGTCTGAGTTTTTAGTAAGCAGGGGGTGGAGAGCTGAAATTACAATCTGCTCAGTGAGGAGAGCTGATTGGAGGAAAGGGACACACCCTCTTCACACAGGTCACAGGAACAGAGCTGAGGCTGTCAATCAGTTGGAGATCCCTCCTCTGTCACCTTTTTTTCTTTTGGTCTCAGGAAACTTGTCAGAAGTGATTCATGCTGATAGCAGAGGAAAGAAGCAGCAGACAGAAATTACACTTAGTGCTCTGGATTGAGACAAGTACATACTATAGAATGATATGCTTTGTTCATATTTCATGTCTGAGGTTTACACCCACTTTAAGAAGTACACTATAACTCTTAAGGGAAATAGGACCTGGCGATTTAAGGGCTGTAGCATAAAACAGATAAAGCAAAAGAAAAAGATTACTTAGAAAAAAATTGCCACCCCCCCCCCCCCGAATGGTAATAGAACAGCCAGCTACCTATAATTTTGAAGTATGTTATAATATCTGCTA
>BLSH010446986.1:92741-106764 GCA_018402905.1 Glandirana rugosa | reverse complement strand
CTTCAGGTGATACATTGATGAAGTCCTGAATTTATCAAGCTTGTCTGAGTTTTTAGTAAGCAGGGGGTGGAGAGCTGAAATTACAATCTGCTCAGTGAGGAGAGCTGATTGGAGGAAAGGGACACACCCTCTTCACACAGGTCACAGGAACAGAGCTGAGGCTGTCAATCAGTTGGAGATCCCTCCTCTGTCACCTTTTTTTCTTTTGGTCTCAGGAAACTTGTCAGAAGTGATTCATGCTGATAGCAGAGGAAAGAAGCAGCAGACAGAAATTACACTTAGTGCTCTGGATTGAGACAAGTACATACTATAGAATGATATGCTTTGTTCATATTTCATGTCTGAGGTTTACACCCACTTTAAGAAGTACACTATAACTCTTAAGGGAAATAGGACCTGGCGATTTAAGGGCTGTAGCATAAAACAGATAAAGCAAAAGAAAAAGATTACTTAGAAAAAAATTGACCCCGTCCCCCCCACCCCCAAATGGTAATAGAACAGCCAGCTACCTATAATTTTGAAGTATGTTATAATATCTGCTATAACTCTCCACTCACATAGGTAAAAGTGGATCCTATATTTCTTGGAAAGGCCTACTAAAGATGTAGCAATCCTCTCCTAATGCATAGCACCAGCCACCAGACCTGGCCACCAGCCCCTTTAAGACAAATATAAATAATATATATCATCAGGCAATGCCATCCCATTCCATCCCATCCCATCATAAGACAAACTGTCAGCCGCATCCTTAAAAAGCCATTCATATCTCACCTGCTGCAAGAGCTTGCTGTCATCTGCTCAAAAAGCTGGAATACAAAAGTCAGTGAAGACCTCCCCTTATAGCTGTCAATATGGCAATTGCAGCCCATGATGTCATCACTCGGCGCCATCGCCCTCAGCCACACATGTGCACTAAACAGAGCACTTACAGCCGAGGACAGAGCCTGCGCTGTAGACACACGCCCCGCTCCACAGAGAACCAGGCCGCCTCTACCTCCTTAGGCCGACCCAAAAGGAACATGGATGTTCATCTGGGGGTGCTAATCCAAAGATTCCTCCTGCAGTACTTTTTGCCACTAGATATCCTCAGTCCGACAGCCAGCATCATTTAACCCTTGTCCTCTGAGCCCAGGTCACCCTGGACCCACTCCAGCCTGTGGCTGGATGGTGAAAGAAAAAGTAGCACATTGATTAGCTCATCTTTTTACCACTCTCTTCTTTCCTCCTACCAGCAAACTTCTTGTCAACACATAAACTGATTGGGTTCTTGAGCTGCTTCTCCCTCCCCTAGTCTGTGTTCTGCTGTATGGGGACTGCAAGAGGCTGATACCAGGTTGAATTTAGGTACTTACACTGCTTGCATTAAAAAATAAATTTGATGCTGCATTAATGATAACAGAGCTGCATTACAGTGGCGGAACTACCAGGGTCGCAAAGGTTGCACTTGCGACCAGGCCCTGGTGTTCCGCCACTGTTGCGTGGCCCCAGCAGGGTTCTGAGCTGAGAGTGTCTTTCTCATACAGCCCAGAGCCTGAACTGACAGTTCCCCCTCCCTCTTCCCTCATACGGATGGGAGAGGAGGGAGCCGATCTGTTCCTTCTCCTTTCGTCCCTCTCCTCCTGCGTGAGCCATGGGAAGATGAAACCCAGCAGCTGAATGATCAAATTCAGCTGCTTAACTTTAGGCTTCCCGTGGTCACAGTTCATACAGAAGGAGAGGGTCAGGAGGAGGAGGAACAAACAGATTGGCTCTCTCCTCTCCCATCTGTGTGAGGGAGGGGAAACTGTCACTGCAGACTCTGGGCTGTATGAGAGAGATGCTCTCAACTCAGAGTCCTGCTGAGGAGACAGAAACATAGAAAAGTGTCAGCAGAAAAAGACTGACTAGTCCATCGAGTCTACCCTTTCTTTTTTTTGTCTTTGGTTTTTTTTTTTTTTTTTTTAATACAGTTTCCACGCGATCTGCTGTGATTACACAGCGATCACATGGTATCAACAGAGGCCAGTACACTGATCTGTTATCAGCTGTGTTCAAAGGACAGTAGGTGACAGATCGAGCCACAGTGTGGCCCGTGTGGCGTGCACAAGGCACGTTCCAGGAGGATGTCACCTGGAATGGTGGATCCCCTGCCCGGCTGTCATTTGTCTATAGGCCGGACGGGATCTGTTTAAAATTCTAAAGACTAGAGAAACATCCTTTGTACTGTGATTACCTGAAGAAAAATAATGTTTGATTAAACTTCTGTTTGATATTGAAGAGTAAAGTTGCCTGTGAATGGTGCCAGATCAGCAGGTGTCCATACCCCCTTCCTGACCAGAGCATTTTTTCCGATACGGCACTGCGTTACTTTAACTGACAATTGTGCGGTCGTGCGACCTTGTAGCCAAACAAAATTGACGTCCTTTTTTTCCCACAAATAGAGCTTTCTTTTGGTGGTATTTGAATACCTCTGTGGTTTTTATTTTTTGCGCTATAAACAAACAAACAGCGCCAATTTTGAAAAAAAACATTTTTTTACTTTTTGCTATATAAAACATATCCAAAAAAAATGTAAAAAAAAAAAAAATTTCTTCCTCAATTTAGGCCGATATATATTTTTCTATATATTTTTTTAGTAAAAAAAAAAACGCAATAGGCGTAAATTGATTGGGTTGTGCAAAAGTTATCGCGTCTACAAAATAAGGGATAGAGTTATGGCATTATTATTATCATATTTTTTTACTAGCAATGGCGACGATCTGCAATTTTTAGCGGGACTGTGGCATTGCAGCGGACAGATTGAACACTTTTGACACTTTTTTGGGACCAATGACATTTATACAGCGATCGGAGCTAAAAATAGCCACTGATTACTGTGTAAATGTCACTGGCAGGGAAGGGGTTAAACTGTAGGGGGTGATCAATGGGTTAACTATGTTCCCTATGTGTGTTCTAACTGTGTGGGCTGGGCTGGGAGAGACAGATCTCACTGTTCCCGATCACTGGGAACAGTAGATCACTGTCATGTCCCCTGACAGAATGGGGATCTGCCTTGTTTACATTGGCAGATCACCGTTCGGCCTCTGTAGAAGGTGATTACGAGTCGCCGGCAGACATTGAATCTGCCCGACCCGCGGGTATGCTCCCGCCTGTACAGCCGCTGTGAGTCGCCGTACAGCTACAGCAATTTGCGCAGGAGAGCTGACCTGTCGCAGTATAATGACGCCAGTTGGTCGGCAAGCAGTTATGGAAGTATGTCAATTCATAAGTGACTAAGAAATGGGGAAAAAACGGCTGTGGGAGACCCACTGCACAGAGATGGGGGGGAAAGAAGGAAAGAATATGTATTTTATTTAAAAAAGGGCAATTGCTTATGATACACAGTGCTTTAGCTAACTAAATGTCATCCAGTTAGGGTATAAATCAGTTCAGTGTGTCCTTTTTATGGACATAAAATGGAATTTAAGCTTATTTCGGAACATGCAGTACATTTGCCGGTCCTGGAAGCCACATGCAGGCAGCCAAAGGAGACAAACCTCTTGACATTGTACTGACTAGGACTTGAATTTAAGGAGATGTATGATGGAAGTTCATCATGTCCACAACGAATAACAAACATAATGAGGGAGTAATTGAACATCCACCTCAGCGGTGACTAGGGCCCGTCGCTCGCTCTGCCAGGCAAGCCAAATTAGTGAGCTCCAAGAGACGACTAAGAGCCTTCCATTTTGAAGAGTGTTAACCTTACTTGCATGACATTTAATTTGCTAATCCAATTTTTATCATAAACAATTGCCATTTCTCCATTAATAAAATACTAGTTTTCATCTTTCTCCTTTGTTACATCCAGTTCTGTCAGCCTTCTGTGTGAATGTTTTCCATTGGCCTTTGAGCTCCTTGTTAACTGATAGACAACAACAAAAAGTGTCCCTGTGAAAGCACATGGACAAAGAGGTTATATAGTGGGGGACGGGCAAGGAACACCAGTAGTTAAGAAAATAGAAAATGACTTTAATGTTATCATCAGTTTAAAATATACAATGATCGGTAACATCAAATACTGATGGACAGAAGATACACCACTAGGCCCATGTGGGGTCTAAAGTCGTTCTTTCCTTAGTAGAGATGTATTGCTATCTGATAGACCTCATATAGGCAGCCCAATGACCAACTAGTAGGCTGAAAACATTCCTGCAACAGGAAGTGCTGTTGGTGGCAGGATCTCCAGGGAAGAAACCTTCTCTGGAGATCCTGCCACCAACAGCAATTCCTGTTGCAGGAATGTTTTCAGCATGATCTGCTTAAAGCTGAAGTTTGATCTTCTCATATTTTGCCTCCCCTGCTTCCTCCTCTTGCCCCTTCATCAACATGCATGCTTCTCTTTGCAATCCATGTGCAAGGGGCCTCAGTAATGTGTGCAATATTGTAGTAATCAACTACCAGGCCGTGGCCCACTGCCAGGTCTTGGCCTCCAAACACTTGCAGATACCCTAACCTCCTACAGTACCCATCAACGTCCCATAGTGGCCCACAGTGCTCCAAGAGGCCTCTCATCCTCCACAGTGCCCCCCAACATCACACTGTGCCACCCCAACCTTCAACAGTGTCCCACAGTTGACCCAAGCTCCCTTCAGAAAGCCCACCCCCTACAGGGCAACCAATTTTGCTGCAATGCCCCCTTATACACTTCACAATACCACCAACCCCCAATTTCCCCCAAACTCTAAACTTTATATTTAACTGTTGGGGCATGGACGATTTTGGAAGACGTTACCGGGCCCTGGTCTCAAATAGGTCAAGAAACACTAGTCCGGTATCTTTTTTCCCCTTTTAAGTGTCAGCCCCACTTAGTGGCCATATTGTGATATTTTCCCGTTTGCGGCATTTCAGGAAAATACTGCACTGTGGCCCACTGCCAGGTCTTGACCTCCTTTCTCCCAGGCCTCCAAACAGCTGCAGATGCCCTAACTTCCTACAGTTACATAGTTACATAGTAGGTAAGGCCGAAAAAAAACAATAGTCCATCCAGTTCAACCGATGTAGGTGTGTGTGTGTGTCAGTATCTACAATTTTTCCCATATCCCTGTATGTTTTGTTCTTGAAGATATACATCCAAGAGTATTTTAAAGATATCCAGACTCCCTGCAGCCACCACCAGTTTTGGGACAGAGTTCCACATCCTTATTGCCCTCACTGTGAATAACCCCCTGTGCAGTTTAAGGTTAGAATGCCTCTCCTCCATTCTTTTTGTGTGGCCCCATGTCCTTGTACACTCCCTAGGACTAAATCGTTTTTTATCCTATGCTGGGATCCCCATTGAGGTATTTGTAAATTGCTATCATGTCCCCCCTTAATCATCGCATCTCCAGTGAGAATAGTTTTAGTGATTGCAGTCATTCTGCATAGTTGAGGTCCTCCAGCCCCCTTATTAGCTTTGTTGACCTTCTTTGAAACCTCTCCAGCTCTAGCACATCCCTTCTGAGGAACGGTGACCAGAATTGCACAGAGTACTCCAGATGTGACCTAACCATGTTTTTATACAGTGGCAGAATTATAGGTTTATCCCTGGAGCATATCCCTTTTTTATGCATGCTAATATTCTGCCTGCTTTTGTAGCTGCAGCTTGAAATTGCATGCTATTGCTTAATCTGTCATCTATGACCCCCAGATCCTTCTCCATCCTTGATTCTCCCAGAGGTTTCCCCCTAGTGAATAGTTTGCATTTATGTTTTTTTCCCCCCGATGTGCATTACTTTACATTTCTCCACATTAAACCTCATTTGCCATTTGTCTGCCCACTCCATTATTTTATTTAGGTCATTCTGTAAAATTTCTATGTCCAGGTGTGAGTTTTTTGCTTCATTTTTTTGATATCATTGTATCATCCACAAAAAGGAGACTGAATTATTTATCCCATACTCTATATCATTTATAAATAAGTTGAATAGAATTGGTCTCAAGACCGGACCCTGAGGTACTCCACTCACCACTTCAGACCAATCTGAGTACATGTTATTTATCACTACCCTTTGGACACATCCTTGTTTCTTAACCAATCACAAACCCTATGGTCCATGCCTGTAGATCTTAGCTTGTAAATTAAGCGCTTATGGTGGACTGTATGAAATGCTTTTGCAAAATCCAGATACACCACATCTACAGGCCTCCCCCTATCTGGATGGA
Organism: Glandirana rugosa; assembly: GCA_018402905.1. NCBI lineage: Eukaryota > Metazoa > Chordata > Amphibia > Anura > Ranidae > Glandirana > Glandirana rugosa. Next base: position 100,602 of record BLSH010446986.1, on the reverse strand, counting down.
AGCTCACTTTCTCGTAGAATGTTAGGAGATTGGTCTGGCAGGAACGACCTTTACTACTAGTGATATTTGTTTTCTCTGTGAATCCTTGGATATAGTCCCTAATCATCCCCTCTAATAATTTACCCACTATTGATGTTAGGCTGACTGGCCTGTAATTCCCAGGAATATGTCTCTACCCCTTTTTGAATATTGGTACCACATTGGCTTTTCTCCAATCAGCTGGTACCTCTTCAATCAGCTGGATGCCCCTCAACCTCCCATAGTGGCCCACAGTGCTCCCTGAGGGCCCTCATCCTCCCCAGTGCCCCTTCAACATCTCAGTGCCACTCCAACCTTCAACAGTGTCCCACAGTTCCCCGCCCAGCTCCCTTCAGAAAGTTCGCCCTCTACAGGGCCACCAGGACTGCTGCAGAATCCACTAATCGACTCCACACCCCCCCTCCCCCTACAGTGACACTCAGCTCCATCAGGAGGCTTAAAGCATTTCAATACATGTTTTGCATTTTCATACTTTTACTGTGTGAGTATAAACATTATATTTAACTGTTGGAGTATGAATATTTTGGAAGACGTTACCAGGCCCTGGTCTCAAGTAGATTGAGAAATTAGTCTGGTAGCTTTTTTCCCCAATTAGTTGTCAGCTCCACCTACTGGCCATATTGGGATATTTTCTTTCTTGCAGTATTTCAGGAAAATACTGCACTGGCCACTAGATGGAGCTGACGATCATAGGAAATAAACAAATTAGACACATTATGGGGATTGTTCCGGACACCTGTGTGAATGCTGAAACATTTTTGTAATTTGGAACCTATGATTCAATAAGCAGAATTTGGCAAAGCTTGGACATGACTGGTTCTCTTCCATGTAGCCGAGTCATGGGGGAGCAGAATTACTCTTTAAAGTTAGCAGTGCAGAACTCATACTACAATGTAAGCAGCAGAGTTCTCTGTAAGTTTTCGCCCTGCATGACAGAGCACAAAGAATCAGACAGTTCTATATCTTTCTGTCAAGACGGAGCGCCTTCTCCAGAGAACAAGAAAATAATGTGATTTTGCCAATTGTACGGGAGCCTCCTGTGTAAAATGCCAGCCCTGTCTGCCTTCATATTACATTTTTTTACATAAAAATCAGCCCGGCTCTTGTTGCCGTGAAATAGATCTGCAGGAGGAGAGACAGTGCCCGCGTTTTATACAAGGTGTCAAGATTCTTTATTATAGGAAAAGAGGAGGATAAATAAAAAAGAGAAGCCGCTGTGTAGTGCTTTTCAGTAATGAGGGGATATATTTATGTCTGCGCTATGCAAAGCCGCCGACCGGGCTCGGTATATATCTGAACTGTGAGCAATGCTGCAAGGTGATCGCAGGACTAATATGTTATAAGCTTCATCTGAGCCAAGACACAGCCTGTATTAACTCATCGCCTGCAATCATGGCTTCATCAACAGCCGGGGCCACCATCATCAAGGAGGAGGAAAGTTTGCAAAAACAGTTAAAGGAACATACAGTACTTGTTTTATTAAAAAGGTGATGTAAAAAATGCTACAAAATTCCTAATATTTAAAATGGAACTTTTTGCAGCCAGTGATGAATTTCTTAAAGTAGATCCATCTTCAGATAATGGAAAATTGTATCAAATACTTACTGTAATTTCTCTTTCCTGGCACTAATCCATGGCAGCATACCACATGTTGGCGCCAGGAAATATTTTTTTTTATGTTAAGAGCATACATCCAGTGATCATGTCTTAAAGTGGATTCATCATCAAATTTTTAAAATATATTTTTTATTCAAAATGGCACTTTCTTCAGCCAATAATGATGTTTTTAAAGTAGACCCATCATCACTTTTACATGATATTTTTTTAATTTAAAATGCTACTTTCTACAGCCAGTGATGAATTTCTTACCCACTTAAAGATTTACCCCCCTTCATGGCCAGGTAATTGCGCAGTCGTGCAACGCTGTACCCAAATAATATTTACAGTATCTCACAAAAGTGAGTACACCCCTCACATTTTTGTAAATATTTTATTATATCTTTTTATGTGATAACACTGAAGAAATGACGCTTTGCTACAATGTAATGTAGTGAGTGTACAGCTTGTATAACAGTGTAAATTTGCTGTCCCCTCAAAATAACTCAACAAACAGCCATTAATATCTAAACCGCTGGCAACAAAAGAGAGTACACCCCTATGTGAAAATGTCCAAACTGGGCCCAATTAGCCATTTTCCCTCCCCTGTTTCATGTGACTCGTTAGTGTTACAAGGTCTCAGGCGTGAATGGGGAGCAGGTTTGTTAAATTTGGTGTTATCACTCTCACTCTCTCATACTGGTCACTGGAAGTTCAACATGGCACCTCACGGCAAAGAACTCTCTGAGGGTCTGAAAAAAAGAATTGTTGCTCTACATGAAGATGGCCTAGGCCAGGGATATGACAGCCACAAGCATGACACCCAGAGGCAGAGGCATGATGGGACTTGTAGTTTTGCAACAGCTGGAGGTCCGCTAATTGCTTATCCCTGGCCTAGGCTATAAGAAGATTGCCAAGACCCTGAAACCAAATAAGTTTATTTTGGTCTCATCAGACCACAGGACATTGTTCCAGTAATCCATGTCCTTTGTCTGCTTGTCTTCAGCAGGGCTTTATTGTGCATCATCTTTAAAAGAGGCTTCCTTCTGGGATGGCAGACATGCAGACCAATTTGATGCAGTGTGCTGCGTATGGTCTGAGCACTGACAGGCTGCCCCCCTCCCCTTCAACCTCTGCAGCAATGCTGGCAGCACTCATACGTCTATTACCCAAAGACAACCTCTGGATATGATGCTGCGCACGTGCACTCAACTTATTTGGTCGACCATGGCGAGGTCTGTTCTGAGTGGTATCTGTCCTGTTAAACCGCTGTATGGTCTTGGCCACTGTGCTGCAGCTCAGTTTCAGGGTCTTGGCAATCTTCTTATAGCCTAGGCCATGAGGTGCCATATTGAACTTCCAGTGATCAGTATGAGAGAGTGAAAGTGACAACACCAAATGTAACACACCCGCTCCCCATTCACAACTGAGACCTTGTAACACTGACAAGTCACATGACACCGGGGAGCAAAAATGGCTAATTGGGCCCAGTTTGGACATTTTCACATAGGGGTGCACTCACTTTTGTTGCCAGCGGTTTAGACATTAATGGCTGTGTGTTGAGTTATTTTGAGGGGACAGCAAATTTACACTGTTATACAAGCTGTACACTCACTACTTTACACTTTAGCAAAGTGTAATTTCTTTAGTGTTGTCACATGAAAAGATATAATAAAAGATTTATAAAAATGTGAGGGTGTACTCACTTTTGTGAGATACTGTATGTCTTTTTGTTTCCACAAATAGAGATTTATTTTGTTGGTATTTAATCATCCCTTAGTGTTTTATATTTTTTGCGCTATAAAATGACCAACAATTTTGAAAAAGAAAAAACAATATTTTTTACTTTCTGCTATAATATATATCCAATATTTTTTTTTTTTTAAAAACTGAATTTCTTCATAAATTTAGGCCAATATGTATTCTGCTGCGTTTTTGGTAAAAAGCGTATATTGATTGGTTTGCACAATAGTTATAGCGTATACAAACTATGAGATATTTTTATTTATTTAATTTTTTACTAGTAATGGCAGCGATCAGTGACCTATAGCGGGACATTAGGGCAGTAACTGGCACTTTTGACACCTTTTTGGGGACCAGTGACACTAATACAGTGATCGGTGCTAAAAATATGCACTGTCACTGTATTAATGACACTGGCTGGGAAGGGATAAACATCAGGAGTGATCAAAGTGTTAACTGTGTGCCTAGCCAGTGTTTTAATACCGTGGGGGAGGTGCTTTTACTAGGGGAAGACATGAATTCTAGTCCCTACTTTGCAGAGACACAGGATCCATGCCTTCCCCCCTAACAGAACGGTGATCTGCCTTGTTTGCCTCTCCCTGGTACCCGCTGCTGGGCTTCTGCTGTGTGTGATCACAGCGGGAGCGAGCTGACAGTGGTGTGCATGTACACTCCCTACCCAGAAGAGGGCGCACAGGTGCTGCCCTGTAGCAGTAAAACTGCTATGGGGTGGACCTGAAGATATATTTTTTCATGTTAAGTGCATACACTTGTCAGTGTAATATTTCTAGGTATTTATGTCCACTCACAGAGATCAAAGTATTCATCTTGACAATGGCTTCATTTGCTTTTCTTATTAGATGGACGAAGTTATCTTTGTCCAGATGTCATCCAGGATCAGCATCTACTTCCTGGAATGAGATGCCAGCTCAGAGATGACACAATCATGTAAATCCTGGTATATCTAATATAACAACATTTAGAATTGCCACAAAATATGTACATTTCTAATATTTAAAATGGCAACTTTCTACCATGATACATTTCTTAAAGCAGAACGGGAAAAAACGTTTTTCCATGTTCTTGTTACTGATCTCCTACCTTCGCCAACTATGCTGAAAAACCGTTATTGCCCAGTGATTTCCTGTTTGTAAGACCGCTGGCTGACATTTCTCCTGTACCCCCAGCGAGCGGTCTTGTAACTACCCGCTTGTAGTTCTCCAAGCCGAGCAGGGATTTCTATTTCCGCCAGAGGGGTCTCACAGCCCCCGGTCTGTTCCACCCATAGAGGTGATTTCCGCCTCCTTTCCTCCCTCCTCCCTGCCAGCACCGCTCCCGCCCACCCGCCATCTCTCACCAATGTAAGAACGAAGATCTCGGCTATGAGAACATCCCTAGCCACACCACACAAAGAGCCAGGCCATGATGTTTTATATCAGCATGTGACACAAGTAAATGTCAGTGCCCATCAGTGCGGTCTCACCAGTGCTGCTTATCAGTGCCCATCAGTGCGTTCTCACCAGTGCTGCTTATCAGTGCCCATCAGTGCGGTCCCACCAGTGCAGAGTGGGCATCGATGACAGATCAACCGTCCCCACATCCCGCCATCTCTCATCAATGTATTCATCTCGTATTCCTGGTATGCCTGGCATGCCTGCTATGTGAAACACCGCTTGCTGTAACTTCCCTCCTCCCAGACCCGCAGTGGTACAGTGTACTCTGCTCTGTCTATTACAATGCGGGTCTGGGAGCAGGGAAGTTACAGTGAGTGGTGTTTCAAATAGGAGGCATGCCCGGCATACCAGGAATACCTGTCATAGCCGAGATCTCCACTCTCTCATTGATGAGAGATGGCGGGCGGCGGGAGGTGGGGGCGGTTGATCTGTCATTGATGCCCACTCTGCACTGGTGGGCACTGGTGAGATCACACTGATGGGCACTGATAAGCAGCACTGGCGAGAACGCACTGATGGGCACTGTTAAGCAGCACTGGTGAGACCGCACTGATGGGCACTGACATTTACTTGTGTCACATGCTGATGTAAAACATCATGGCCCGGCTCTGTGTGGTGTGGCTAGGGATGTTCTCATACTCCATACAAGCACTGATTGCTGTTAGAAAGACCTCAATTACAGCAGAGTGCAGTGTGTATAATATACCATAATGGGATGTGTGTACAGTTCTGTAATGATTACATAAAGCATGTAAGGAAAATATGTTTATCCCCTGTTGTGTCTGGAGGGGAGAGAACTCCCATGCTTTGCATTTATAAGGCTGTAACCTAGCCTGCCCTGTTGTGTGTCACTGAATAGTGGGCCTGGCTGCAGAATGAGGGGTGTGATTTATGTTGAAGTGGGCTTGTTCACATTTACACGTACAAGCCCAGTGTACCTCCCACATTCACTGCAATATGCAATGCATCATGGGAAATGTAGTTTGAGGATCGTGTAAAGAGAGGGGAGAGGATATGATGCAATCACTGTTCTAACAGAGCCTCCCTGGCAGAATACATGATGCATTATTTGAACTCCCCCCGCCCCCTCAGCAATCTTTAGGGACATGTCACAGGTACCAGAAGATGCGCTGGCCATTCACAAGGCGCAGTGCGAGTCGCGGATGGGCAGTGCGTGCCCGGCTTTGAAGCCAAAGCTGGGTGCCCACACTTGTGATGAAGAAGGGGAGAATCGCTGGAACAAGGGAGAGGTGAGTGTCAGATTGTTAAAAGTCTGCAGCTACACCTTTTGAAGCTGCTGGCTTTTACCTGGGTGGAATTCTGCTTTAATACTATGGTACATCATCTTAGTACATTATTCTTCAATGCTTTGAGACAAAACATAGTAATATCTCCAAAATCAGATATTATTTTGGTACCTGAACCTTTTGAAACGTTAAAAGGAGCATTTCTTGGTACTTGTACCATCAGATTGTTTGTTATAGCTCCTTCTTTGTAATTTTCTGTTTGCTTATATTACTTTGTAATTTCTTGGAAAATAATAAAAATTGCAATAAAAAAGGCACTTTTTACAACCAGTGATGAATCTCTTAAAGTGGATCCATCACTAGTTAGATTTATTTTTGTAATATTACATCATCTAACCGTAAAACATCGGTGTGCACTGCCTATTGCATTAGGGTGTGCACCACAAAAGCACAAACAAACATGAGTGTATGTCAGAAGGGCAGAGGACGGTGTCAGTAGGGCAGAGATCGTGTCAGTTTATTTTTATTTTATTTTTTTACTATTTTGTTTTTTTATTATTTTTCACAATATTATATATATATATATATATATATATATATATATATATATATTTTTTTTTTTACAATTTTATTTAGGAGCCTTGCTGGGGGACTGTGGTGAAATATCAGGGGTCTAAACAGACCCCTGATGCCTCACTTTTGAGACAGAGAAAGGGACTGAGGACAGAGATTCCCCAGTCCCTCTCTCTGCAGCCAGGCAGCAGGGGCAATCTTCACAGTACAGGGTGATTAGGGTGTGCCCATGCACACCTGCCACCCTTTATGTGCACGCCTATGCCGTAAAGTACAACGCAATAGTTAGGTGTGTGCCTAGCTGCGGACTGGGGGACTGGAGTTAAGATATTTTGCAGAAGGTGTGCACTGATGCATAAGAAAAATGTCATTAGCTTTCATATTTTATTGTAGATTGAGTATGCCGAAGACATAAAAGCATTACAAAGCTTCGAAGAGCTTAAGGAAAAATTGCAAGAAGCTAATAATGTTATAATGATCTCACATGAGGTGACAGTCAAATCAAGCGAGGCGCCTTCCTAAGCAGTTACAGTGTGAAAGCTGAAAGCTGACTGAAAGCCTTCACTGTCCCTAGTGGCACAATTAGGCAATCAAATGTTTAATTAAAATGAGATGAGTGATATCAACTATTAACTTAAATCAAATGCAATCAGTGAAACACATTGGCCAAAGCAAATTTACAGGATGCAGACACACAACAAAGATGTTTTTATTAAGTCTCCTGTAGAGGGGCTTAACTAAAAAAAAAAAAAAAAAAAAAAAAAAAAAAAATATATATATATATATAAAAAAAAAAAAAAAAAAAAAAAAAAAAAAAAAAGTTAGGGTACCCGGTACATACTAGGAGTTGGACTATATTGTAGACACCCTACTTAATCTCGCCTCTTACACTCGGTCCGGAAGAGTAGGTTGTAGTCGTGGACTGAAGTGTTTACGTGAAGACCTTCTTACCAGTTTGTAAGGGTATCTGTGAGGATTTGGAACACCTGTCGGAAGGGTCTCCTCAATTTCGACAATATCGACGTTTCCCACCGGGTTGAGTTATAACTTGGAATATCTGATTCTGACCCTACGGTAATTTCAAGTACACGCACATTTCCCTCCACAGGGTTATTAAAACTGTTATATCACATATATGATATATATATATATATATATATATATATATATATATATAAAAAAAAAAAAAAAAAAAAAAAAAAAAAAAAA